>KN890221.1:0-17814 GCA_000934455.1 Apostichopus parvimensis
CTAATCATATGGAGTCCCGGCATAACATGATGCCTCTCAATCTAAACTTAAAAGGAGATCCAAGTGGTTATGACCAACTGGCAGCTCCTCATTAAGTGAGATATTTACCCAGCACCAAGAACAGAAAAGTTTTTTATGTCCCACAAAATTAAATGTATCGTTTTAATTGCTTGTAAACTTTCGGAATTTTACATCTAATTTCTGATGTCACCAGAATGTACAAATAAGCCCCCCAAAAAAATTAAAATACAAAGCAGCTGGCTGTCTTTCTTTACTTCCTCTCTAACCCTTCTTTACTTCAAACTAATCAATAGTGACATGTCCCATAAATAGTCAAGTTTCGGCTGGTACTTAGAACAACCAATTCTCAGATCCAAATTTTCTTAGAGGTAAAAGAGCTACACTGATGCGACAAACAGCAATTTTTTTGGGTCACCACGCACGCACCTGTTCTATGGAAATTTTACAGAAAATCTAGAGCGGCAATGCTGCATAATCTCAATGCTGCTGAAATTTCATGGTTTTCATCGTCACGAACCTTCTCGCCACAGGATGTTACGAAACAAAACTTAACCAGCTGCTTTGGAAAATTGACATTTTTTAATCCACATCAACGGTTCAACTTGTGTTGGACATTACCTCAACCGAAATGAATTGCAAACCAAAACCAAAAGATACTGCCAAAAATAAAAAAAATGTAAAAATGCTTCCCTTAGTTATTTCACAATGGTCATACAACTGACCAAATTATATACATGCGCGTTACACCGTTTATTAGTTCACTGCACGGCCGTACCTGTCACTATACTGCTCAGGTAAAGGGCGCACTGTTCAGTACCATGAAGAAGAACCTGCAAAAGAAAATCAAGCTTGTTGAAGAAGGCTTGGTCATTCCCAATGCCAAAAAAACAGAGCAATAACTGGTCATTTTCAAGATTATCACATTTCACATTACCTGATCAATCCCCATTCAATAACACAGCCCATTAGTCATGAAAAAAGAAATCAAACACTTATTATGGTACAAAAGGTTTGTTTCAGGAGACCAGATGTGATATCCAGCCTGTCTTGTAGAAATTTGTGGGGCTTTCGTTGAAAGATGAGGAACAGTTTTGTGATGATCTCAGTCTCAAAAAAAAAGAGTAACATCTAAAGTCAGGAAACCAGATGAATAGAAGTATCATTTGAATAGCATTGTTTTTTATTTTTAAAATCCAACATGGACATTAACAACAAACACAAGCCTTGAAACACCCATGCCCAACCCCTCCCCAGCCCCCCCCCCAATAAAATCCCTCTCCCAAGTTCAGGATGTTTATTACGGAATGACACATGACATTTAGAAAAACATTCAAAGCAGAAATAATAGGAAATTTTTCCACTAAATATGGGCACACCGCAAATCGTAGCTAGTAAGTAGTGTGGTTATTTTCCGTAAAATGATCGGTGGAAAATGACTAAATGGTAAATGGAAACCAACCACATTGATATATTTCAGTTAATTTTTAAACATATCATTTCTTAATCCCATCCCTCGACTAAAAAATAGTGAATGATTATCTTTCACAAAGTTTTACAAACGTTAAAGGTGGCAGATTATCTGTTGTGCAACGCTTCGAGGCAACCGCAAAATGACATTTTGGGAAAGTTGATCAAATTTATGCAAGTATTCGTAGGAGTGAATATCAAGCTGTCAGTCAATTGTGTTGTTAAGGAGTTATAGCTCATGACTATCTGCCAAAACTTGAGGCAAACCAAATTTGGGTTAAATATTTCAAATGCACCTTTCTGACATTTCAAAATATCTTCAGACTTTAACGGGCGTAAAATTGAAACGGCGTACATCAGTACGGCAAAAATGCTTTGAGGGTGGAAGTAAAATGCTTTGTCAAATTTTTAAGCAAAGAAATGGAGCTTCAAAGTGTCCATCCTTCCTTCCCACATCAAGCTTGATCACCTTATCGGCGATAGGGATTTTCAGCCTCACTAACTGTTGAAACCTACGAATCTTTATCACTGATTTTGAAGGTTCCGAACCAAAAATCGAGATCACGGTTATTGATGGTTCTGACATTCATATAGAATGAAAGAAAACCTGTCAGATCCAAGCATTGCTAATTCTTGTACAATTTAGAATAACATCAGTCAGGTCCATAATGATTCAGGAACGTGTACAGCCTCAATGAATGGAAATAAACTACACAGCAGGGTAAGTCAGAGACACCTCCGTCAGAATTTTAAAGCACATTTCGGTGTCCCGCTGTCGAGATCCCGCAGAAGAGAGATGCGCAAAACTTGTCTCACGAGGGAAGCGTGAAGGATATCCCACGGCAAGGTATAAATTACAGGGACGGCTTGAGATCATCATATTCAACCTATACGTTTGCACAACGAGCAAATCGCCATCTTTAACCATGTTATCTCGGTACGCAAGAACAAACAAGAATATTATTATTTACCATTAATGCTGAATGGATGGATAAAAATCAATACAAGAACAACCAAACAAGTTGATGACATGATACAAAACATTAAAGATTGGTACATATGGGGGTGGTAAAGTGAAAGAGAGAGAGAAAACTAAAATGGTAAAATGAAAAAAACAAGGAGAAAAAGAAATGTTATGCAAAGCTGATGCAGGTTATTGGTCCTCAATGTTCAAGTTCCTTTTCAGAGTGAGATTCCAAGCTTTTTTAGATGAGTTTATGAGAATCTCATTGCAAAAAAGGAACAAGGGACGGCACACTCGATTAGGAGAGGGTAGATATATAAAACCTCGGTCCTAATCAGAGAGTATACCTCCTGATTATCACCGTGAACTGTTCTCATTGTTTTTTTTTGTTTGTTTATGTTTTGTTGTGGGACCCTAAGCCACTTGTGTGATGTTATGATAACAGAGATCGGATGCCATGTCGGTTGTTGTTTTGCATGTGAGAGGAGGGACCTCTATGCTGTTGATGCTGCATACCTCCTGAGTGGTTGTAGCTCAACCCCTGGTAGGCACTCCCACCACTACCACCGCCGCCTCCTCCTCCACCTCCTCCTCCTGATCCACCTCCGGATACTCCACCACCCCCTGTCCTGTTCCTCTGCTTGTGCATGCCACCTTGCTGGTAGGTCAGAGACTGGAAGGAGCTGGTGGTCATTCCCACCGATGACGGCATGAAATATTGATGTTGGGCAGATCCACCAGGAAGCACGCTCGTGTGGCTGATCGGGTCTACATTTGCTGTAGGGAGGGAGGGGGGGGGGAAACACATTGTTAAGTTCATCGGTTAAGCAGGCATCGTAGATAGGGATCGTTTAATGTAGCGAGGCACGATCTTGGGATATTACTTTATTCATCCTCTATAATATAGGAGGGGATGATCAGTTGATGTAATTAAATCATGATCATCAATCAATAAATTAGGTAGGGGAAGATCGATGGTTGTTAAATACATGGTGATCATCAATATTGGAGGGCAACACAGCGGTTCTAAAGTGATCAGTAATGTAGAAAATGATGATCGGTGGCCGTGACTAGGTTACTATGATCATCAATATGGAGATGAGCAGTGATTGTATAATATAGATTTATGATGATCAATCGGTGGTTGTAAAGTACTTATGAACATTAATATGGGAAGGGGGGGGGGTTGGGAATGGACTTGGATCATAGTTGCAACCAAATTATGACCATATAAGCATTCCGAATGTTTCTCACCCTACGTAATTAAATTATCTCCATCAAGGTCAGGGAACTTGATCGCTATGTAAATCAACTTCCATCAACGATACAGCAGGGGTGTGACTTAATTGGAACCCTGTTGAATGTGTACTTACCTACTGGTACCACGTTGGTGTTCTGTGATAGGCTAGCCATATCCTGAGAACCGTAGCCGTTCAGGTGACCGCCGTTACCCTCCATGCCATTCGAGGGATACTGATTCCAGTAGCTCTCACTCGGAGAGCTCGTATAGGTTCCTGAAGGTGGCTGGACTGGTTGACCAGAGTAGTGAAAGAATGGATTCTTAAGGTCAAGTCTGTTTGTCGACCTCACCCCCGATCTCGGACATTCCAGTTCTATATCGATGTCGTAGCTTTGTCTGAAGATTGAAACAGCGGGCGAATAGGGATTGGAGTGGCCTATTCAATCTACTAGCAATTAACAAAAGGATGCAAACTTCTCACTTTCCACTCAGATAAAGTAGTGCAATATATTGTATGTGAATGCTTTGCAGTAATTTACTTGCACATGGAACATTTTAATCACATGGTTTCTAGACTAACCACATTATGACAAATAACATTCTTCTTTTTGGTTTTAATTTGCCAGTTTTAGAATATTCAACAATGACTTCCATGAAGTGAGAAAGGCCTAAGCTGTAAAAATGATAGTGGGAAATAATTAAGCGTGTGAAGTTTTTCCCAAAATTGTTTTAAGAACTTTCTGTATCTCAAATTATGGTAAATACTTGCCAAAATAAAAAAAAAACAATAAAAGAAAATAGAAAAGCCTGTCATGCAGCTTTTCAATTGTGTAGCAATCAAACTCCAATTTCATATCGTATCATAAAATGCTTTTTCTTTATCTTCGTTGACTGTAAACTCTGTCAAGTCTCCACCTCTGTTCCTAAACAGTGGAATAAATTTCCTTAACATTAAACCATCTGACAAGAATAATAAATCAACCCTGTCAAAAGACAAGGTAAATATCGAGAAAAAAAAAAAAAACTTTATCTGATGACAGATGGAGGAAAAAGACCAACCTTTTGTTTGCGATGAGCACCACTTTCCCGGTCAGTTTCTGTCCCTGTTTCACATAAAGGGGGGACCGAAGTAGACAGCGAACCTGATAATACCAGGAGAACAAGAACAAGAACAGAGGTCAGTCTGACAAAAAACTTCTTATGACTGTTTGCAATGTAATTACATCGAGGAACAAACTGATCAAACTTAAGTGACCACTTTAACACACTGCTGGTTGGGAGATTTAATAGAGTGCTACTCTCTGTGGGTCATAGGCCAACGAAGACTTACATTTCAACTCCAAAAGTGCAAGGTACAGAGTGAACCCATGGAAAAGGTGCCTTAAGCCAGGCATGAACTCAATGGGAAGCCATGCTTGGTAAGGCACTGTGACAACTGTTTGTCTTCTCATTGCCTCAGAAAAGCTGGCAAGGGGAGGAGGAGAGGGGGAGGGGCGGTGGGGAGGAAGGATATATTCTGATAATCGATGATTTCAAGTTAATGAGTGAACCATAAATTGCCTCCATTTGGAGAAGAACAAAAATTAATGTTATCAGTTTCTGAGATTTTTACATTCCGGGCAACTCCTTCAAATGGAAATTCAGCTTCAATTTTGAAACATATCAAAGGTTACAAAATAATATATGGGATGAGTGGGGGGGGGAGCCTCTCATGAGATGAATGAAGTAGTAAATAATTTTACACAAGCAAAAACAATAAACAGTACTAAAACTGTTCACAGATACCAACTAACCCGACATGCAGTTTACTGCTGCCCTGTCTGTTGGCCTTAGGTCATACCTATCTGCTTTTTCATATGTCCATAGCAACAACTATGAAGAATAACTTGCCAACAGAAAAAAAACAGTTGGGATTTTGAAGTTGAGCAGAAGAGCTGAAATACTGGCACACCATTTACATTCAGCACACCAGCATACATATGTGTAATGGCTATTTATGAATACTGTGATCTGTAACCTAAATGAAAATCTGCTTTCATGTCGTCAGCATTTTAGCAAAGACCACTCACCTGGTACCAATGTGTCAATGGCTGAGTGGGTGACGTGGACAGCCATACTGATTGCCTGTTTTTAAGAAAAGAAAAAGAAATGATTTGAAAAAATAAAGTATATGTGATTTCCATTCATGGCTTTCAGAGCTTGTCCATCAGAGATAGAATGACATCTTCAAATTTACAACTTACTATAAAGAAGAAAATATTGCTCTTGATATTTGTACAGAGCTATAAAAAAGTATATGTATAAAGGAAGGAAAGACAAGTACACCCTATTTTGGATTATTTAAAAAAAATTGTTTGCACATTACACATTTGCTAATGAACTGCAGTGTTAACAAAATTGACTTTGTTTTAATAAGTTGTCCAGGTAAATTCTGAACATGTTCTGAGATTTGCTGGAGGAGAATTGGAATCATTCTTCAAGATACCTACATACATTGCTTTTAGAATGTTGCCCATCCATTCCATTCCACGACAGAAGTCGTGACCCAGGTTTCACCAAAGAGGATTACATCGAAGCATCTTCAATATAAAACTAACCTCTATCAATACCATTTTTCTAAGCAGTATATTTCCCAGGCATGCACACTTCTCGACAAAATTGTCATTAAATTGCATCACGGTGCAAGAATGATCAGATGACGAGCCCATGGAAATTGCTTTTAGAATCAATGACAAGATGGAAACAGGATTGCTACTTTCCACATTAGTCCTAAACTTCTACCTGTGGTGAAACAATGTTCCTTACCCTCAACGAGAGTATTCAGTGTTCGTAACACAAAGGTGCAATCCATACTGGTCACTCACTAATGGCATCCTGGATTATTTGTTTAAGGGATCTCAAACTGTACATCAAAGTCTAACAACTTACATGGACCCGTGGAACGCCACATCAAACCAGAAAGCGAGTCCGTGAATAGCTCCTGCTTGGTGTGTGGTATAATTCAGTGGTATCTCTATTCTGTGCAGGTCGCTCTCTGAAGATGTCTCAAAGTTGACTGTGTACTTGACAGATCTTGCTAGACATATCCTGATATCAAAAGTATCCTATTATGGGAAGATGAATACAGAATAAATTAAAGCACCTGAGAAGCTAAAACAGGTAAACGAATAAGCTGCCCGTTGATCCCCATACCAGAGAAAAATCCCCCCACCACACTCCCCAATTATACCTTCCCTGTATATTCTAATGCAAGGTGTGTGTCTGATCAAGAATTTTTAGATTCTTCACAACAATCAAAACTAGCCTTTATGGTTGTCCACAAGACAATCTGCTACGATAGAGGCCATAACAATATATTTTTGATACCATCATCAAGATGTATTCTTTCTCATAACAAGTTGGCCCATTATAGTTCTGCTACTGGCTCGGAAAAATTTAAACAACCCTATTCCCATGACAAGTGATTCTCTATTTAATCCTCTAGTTTGTTTAGCACATTTAAAGTCATAACTTACGACAATTGGTTGTCTGAGAAATTCTTGCAGAGCAGGCTCTCGGAGGCTGGTCAGATTAACTCCATGAAAAGATTGCTGGTACCTGCGTGGAAAGGGGAGGGAAGGAAAAGAAAAACAATCCAAGGAAAGAAACTCATATAAAAATTACAGCATACCTCAAACAAAACAAACAGCAAAACCAGGATTATCGGCAACATTAGCACCCTGCACATCCATTCATAAAGAGAACTTCTTGGCACTTCTCTGAAACAATCACATTTTCCAAACGTTACAGTCTTCTTTTTAACCCTTTCAACAGCTACAACTGAATTATGCCCTCCCCCCCAAGGATACCGCTTCTTACCAAAAGTTGGCTTTGTTAAATTGCTCCATGTACAAAGCATCGTCTGTAAAAGGTGCCACGTGTAAATCTCCAACTGTTGGAAACATTTTGCCTGCGAACAAAGAGAGAAACTTAAAAAAACACACATCCCCCACAAAAGTGTCTCATGTCAGTTCTACTATGACTTAGAAATTAACTTCCAGCTGGGGAAAACATTCATGTTGAAGACCAACCATCCTTATGAAAGTACAATCAAAACTAAATAAATATTCATTCTGGTGGCAGACACTGTGATGATTATATATGGGAAAGGAAAATAATTCAAAATGCTAGTTGAAATGCTCCAATCTCGATATCTTGCCCCTTACTCAAGATTTGGTTGATGAAATGGAACCTGTTTTTGACTGGATTAAACCCTCAATTCTTCCCTCCAATGGATCACATTTAGTGGTCTGTGATGTCACGACAGCAAACATCTTTCAAAAGGTTTTCTTTCCTATTATAATCTTCTTCTTGTTGATTCTATCCTGCCAAACCTGATACATTTGGAACTTGTGCTTAACTATCAATGTTCTCTGTAATTAGTAAGTCATCAAAATGCAACTTCCTTGTTAGAAAATTATTTTTCCTCTGTAAATAAGCTAGTCAAATATTATAAAACAAAAAAAAAAATACATATTCAGCTGACTTAAAAAATAATGATATCATTTAAATTTGCTTTTGCTGACACCTTAAGTCTTACAAATTAAACTCTTGTTCCTAATTCTTTTAGTTTCAATCATAAGTGCAACCACAGCAGTTTGTCTGGAGGGTCTCGGTATCTCCACCATTTAAGCTGTATACAGTGCGGATTGAGGTACAAAGTGGCCCATATTTCACGTTTTCACTCACCGCCTTTCTTGAGCCACTTCTTCGCATGCATGTAGCTCTCCAGCATACGTTCGTTAAAGAGCATGTACCCCATCGGCTCTGATATAATGATGTCAACCTCTTCTGGCAAGCTTATTTCTTCTATCTTCTTGGGAATAACGATTATTCTGTCTACTAAGCGATTCGCTTTGACTAATTGCTGCGTTAACGGGGGAGAAAGAAAACACAGAAGGAAGTGTTAATGCAACTTTTTCATGTTTTTCACGTTTCTGATAACTTTTAAAGAGGAAGCTTGGCTTTGGTATCCAGCTGCCTGAAATAAAGTCTGAATAATAGCTGCATTACATCAGTATAAAACAATGGGTTATCATTATCAGCTAAGCATAGCTAGAGGATTTGAGGTCTTTATTAGAGTATTCCAGGCATAATTAACCATATAATCTCCAAAAATTTATATGAAAAATATTGGTTAGAAATTGAAATCTGAGTTTTTAACATTTGTCTTCTGTCAAATTTAGAAACGAACTCACCCAATTATCAGCACCTTTTTTTTACAAATTTTGTAATATAATAATATTAGTTTGGTATAAAATTACTGATTGCATATCAATACTAAAGTATTAAATTTCATGACTAGGCTCAAATTATAGCTAGGACAATATTCTGTACAAAAGTTGAAATAATTCAGTCTCCATTCCCATAGAAATTAGGTGATTATTCAACTCTGCCCAGGTAGCGGCAATATTACCTGACATCCTGACTCCTATATATGCCAAAACTGATATGCAGGCCTAACATTACTCATTTGACTGTTAATGTTTCTTTGAAAAGGGGGAGGGGGATGGGGGGGAGGGGGGTTGTGGGGAGGGTAGAAGACTTAAAAGATGATGTTAAGTATCTGTTATAACATAGAAAAAGATTTTAACTGTAAACTTTGCGTTCATGTATTTGCCTGACGGAATATTTGATGCTGCACCAAAAAAACAGAGAAGACAAATGCCACCTGCTCCTACTAACTGTCAAAAAAACCCAACCCAAATCAGGTATTTTAATATAAGACATTTGTTCTCCCCACCCCCAAATCGGGTTCAATTGCATAGAACAATTCCTGTGCTCAAAGATGAATTTGACATACCTCTGCCTGCTGAGCTATGCTGCTGGCTTCAACAGCGTAGACCTTACTGGCACCAGCCTGAATGGCGAAAAATGACAAAATGCAGGAACCAGCCCCGACATCCAAAACAACCTGTAATCGAAGGAAAGTCTTAGTGGTGTTACTGAGTTCAAGACTTGATATATTTGCCATCAAAGTGATCATGACCCTCAGCCATGGGGTAACTTACATGAGTTTGGCTAAATCTAAGGACTGGACTTTTAAAAACTGGACATCCTGATACATTTCTGTGCTCTTTACCTTTCACATAATTTCTATTTTAGAAATATATGCTAGCCTACCTACCTCTGGAATGATAGCCTTCAAATGATTTTGTTAGGATCGCATTATCAGAATCTCGATAACTGTCGAGCTAGAAGACTGAATGTTAAAGAAGATGATCTCACAGACCGATATTTTTAGTCTGTAACATCGCAATCGACGAAGGCCACTGTGAGTATTTTGTATACTGTACATGGTACTAAAGAGGATGTGACATAAGTTTGTTAGGCCTATCTCTGGTCAGTTATCTTGATAAGCCTCAACAAGAGTGAGAAAAAGACAAAGACAGAGAGGTTCTTCGTATGGTATTCAGTGTGGATTACTTACTTTCACAGTGGCTGCTAAATGTTTACTGAAAGTTGAGTACGGATGACCATTATCTGACTTTTCTAGCATATTTGGGGGAGCAAACCTGATGACCTTTAACGACCTGAGCAAATTCTTCACAAGGTCACGACGATATGAAACTTGCCTTATTCGCAAAGTCTTCATGATTCTGAAGCATTGCTTTCTGATAGGATGATGTTCTGATGTAATCTTGCATCATGTTCTGCTGTTGTGACAGGTAACCATAAAACTGTTTGGAAGAGAAAGAGAAGAGAAAGCCAGAAGGCTTAGTGATTGTGTTTGCCTTATAAGTTATATATATGGAATCACCTGCTAGGCAGAGCAACTGCTGAAAAATCAGACAAAGAGTTCCTGATCACCTGACCATCGGCAAACGTGATACCCTTCTTAAAAGAACACAGGTCAAATCCTGTGACAGTTAGAGATATACAGTAGAAAAGCCATTCATCAAAGAAATGGTGCTCAAAGATAAAACAATGTCCTTAGGGTCATTTCGGGAAGGTGTTAGATCTTTCATTTTTTTCTCTCCTAATTTTACTTTGGCACTTAAGAGTTCATATTACCTGTCCCAGGCTTTCAGCTATTGTGAGTGATGAACATATTTTCTGAACTATAGAACTAGGACTTAACAGTATGTTTCAGAAATGGTGACCAATATGGAAAATTGTTCAAGTAACCCCATGGGTGAAATATAATGTTGGCTTCCTAGCCGACGCCAAATATGAAATTGCAGAAGAATGCCTACTCCAAACACCTCCTCAATATAGATTGAAGGAAAACCACTGTGACCTATGCAACCTTGGGGAGGAATACATGATTTAAATCTGCCAGTATTTGTTTTGACCAAATGCAGGTAATACACATTATGAGGCAACAATCACCCAACTACAATTAACACCAATTCTGTAGTTGGGTAAGTAATATAACTTTACATTTTGACCACTGGCCATCTCAAATGTCCTTTGACGAGCTGCATAAACAAAAGGATTCTTGTACTCAATCAGTTGGATCCACATAAATTAAAGCTTTCCATTTTGAGTTTGAGAGCTGACAAGGTTTTAAGACTTTGACCTCTATTGACCCCAAATGAACTTAGACCTACACAGAAAACAAAATACGTTTTCCTACTCAATATGGTGCATCAATGTCATATATATGAAGTTCATCAACACTCTACTTTGTGACTTGTTGATAAGGATTTTGGGACCTCTGTTGACCTAAACTGACCTCCCACCTCCACAGAAAGCTATGAGTTTCTTCTACTCAATAAGGTGCATCTACAGACCAAATATGAAGTTCATCCACTGTATGGTTCTTGAGTAACGGTGTTTACAAGGTCTTCCAACTCGACCTCAAATGACATTTGAAGTCAGCAGGAAACAATATTAGTGATCTTCTACTCTTTAAGGTGCATACACATACCAAATATGAAGTTTACCCAGTCCCACCATATAGTTTTTTAGTTAAAGGGTTTGAAGACTCGCGCAAAAAGAAACGTCTTATGCCGGTAATCTGACCTAGTTTCGAATGAGGTGTAACAGAAGTGTTAGACACCACCATCGATCCCAGAAAATACACACACAGCTTTCTACCGTCGGTAATTAGACACTTGTGTACAGTCAATACGTACAGCTATGGTCAATACCCACAACACAGTGTACATAGCAGCGTGGACATCTAAGGTCTAGATAAAAGATAACAAAGTATCACGTTTCATTACTGTCTGCATTTTGTAGCGACACAAACAAAATGTCACTTGCAAGCAACAGAAAGTTAACTTTTTCAGATGGCCGCACACGGTTTGGGGCGAGTCTTTAACAAGTCGAGGCATCACACACACATTAACACACTTAAACAAACATACACATACACATGCCATGACCATCCCATAGATTCCTTCTGCCTCTGGCAAGGAATGAAACATCAGATGATTTACTTCATAATATAGGTTTTGATTTTTCTGGATTATCAGATGCAAAAACAGTTCTTCCTAAAGTACAAGCACTCTGTCATATCTCCTATTACACGTGTATCTTGTTACTGGACCAATTCTGCTTTTCAGAAAATGATAAAGCTGCATTTGAATTGAGCTTGATTCCAACATGCACCATTAAAGGGAAAGATCAAAGCACAGAGAATAAAAAACATGTTGTACTGTAATACTCATATTAAGGAATGATGAATTAAGTGGAAAAAATAATAACACTGTATTAAACTCAAAACACTCTGTGAATGGACTGAACGGTTAATACCTTGCTAAGTGATGATGCACCAAAAGTTTGAACTAAAGAGATCTCTACAGAAGTTAGATTGACGAGTATCACGTTACGAAAAGTTCTTAAGCGTTATTACATGTTAAAGTGTAATGACTGGGTCAGTCAGTGTGACAAAACATTAAAATGCCAGGTCAAAATACAGCTTTGAAGGCTGCCATATCAGATAAATACTACAAATTAACAGAATATTTTATCTTTCCAACCACTAACAATGTCAATCTTTGTACTTCATTACAGTTAGTATGGTAATCGTGGTATGTAGGAGGACCCTTAGGTATGTTACCCAATTTACCATATATCGTTAATTAAATGCTGTTCTTCGGATGCAAAATCTCGCGGAAAACTATGCTCGCTAATATTTTATGATAATTATGAGGTTCAGATACATTTGTTCAAGTTTGCTGAAAGGGTTAATTAAAGTTAAACCACAAGGTATAACAAATTCTCAAGGGTTTTCTTCCTGACACTTGAAAAAAGAAAGGGGCCACAAGCGAATGCACCAGACCAACCACAACACAGTATCTATTCAAGTCTTTTCTGGTCTTACCTGAAAGTACTGTGTGGCGGACGCTTCATCCGTTCTTTCCTCAAAAACCGATTTCTGTTTGGTCCGTAAATCCTGTTGGACACCGTCCACGATGTTTTGAAACCTTGTCATTTCTGAAATCAAAGAAAGACGCTCCAAATTAAAAGAAGAGATCTTCTTTGAGTTTCATTTCTCACAGCTTGAGAGAACTGATAGTATCATGGGTTAAAGTATAGATAAGTGTCAAACCAAATATTGGAAAGTTTATTTTTGCCATGTGAACACAGAACTAGAATTTGTGTGAAGAAGATTAGATTAGTACCAACATTATGTTTAAATGTAAATACCAAGCCAAAAAAAAAACGGGAAGAAAAAAATGCACTGAAGAAATGTGAAAACAAAACTGAGGAAGTAAGACAATCACGTTGAATCCCCAACAATTGTCCTGCTGCATACAGTTACAAGTGTACAATATGAACCAGTGGTTCACTTCTCATGTCATGAAGGTATACATTTGTGATGTCATTTCATAAATTATGGAGTCTTAATTTCTAATACTCAAGATATATGATAGGGCTGTAGGTAGTAGGAAGATTCAGGCAGTTGGTGGGGAAAAATCGGGGGTGTAATTCTGAGGAGGGTGTTCACCTTTTTTCTCTTGTTAATTGTGGGACGCACAAATACCATACTTAAACAAATTAAAGAAACGGGATAAGGGACGCTTTGACCCGTGGGGGAATAAATTATCTGCTATCACATAGCTGTGTAAGGCAGTATTTTAGGCTTCACAGTTTGAGTAGAGCTGTTGAAAGTTTAAGTCTCGTTTAAGTTGAATTATAAGTCTCACAAATGTATGAAAATGTTATGATTCTGTGTACAACAAAAATTTGCCATCTGCGCAGTAATTTGCCCATTTTGCAAATCATTTTGCTTCTGCGACACCGAAAAAATCTTTCAGAATGCACTGAAGAACTTAACTATGAGATAAACTATATGATAAAACTCACAAAGTGATGATAAACGTATGCAACATGTCAGCACATAATTATTTATATATATTATTAATATATGATGTGAGATGAATGTTAAAAGTTTGGTAAGAACTTACCAAATTCTGTTTGGAAATGAAGTATAAATGAACTGCCATTGACATGGACCATAAAGGCAGACTTTCCCGCAGGACAGACCTTGACACCTGCTCCTAGGTCACCCAGGGAAAAGGTCAGAACCTGGTGACTTCCTGGAAGTCAAAACAAGAAAATAACAAAATATGAATAGATATGAAAATATGAATAGATCATTGAGATTTAACACACTATGTATATATATATGTGCTTACTTGTACTACATTAAGCAAATTGTGACAAAGAATATTGACTGGTGACTACAGGATATTAATAAAATGTTTACACCTTGTGCAGTAGTTTTGAGCTGTATGAATTTGGTGTCTTGTACAATACTGAAAATAAAATGGTTCTGTGCACACACAAGAACTGCAATACACATCTTTTTTGTTGTTGATAATTTTAACCTTTGGCAGCAATGATTGTAATTAAAGGGTGTGAAGACTTGCGCAGAAAGAAACGTCTAATGCCGGTAATCTGACCTAGTTTCGAATGAGGTGTAACAGAAGTGTTAGACACCACCATCGATCCCAGAAAATACACACACAGCTTGCGTCGGTAATTAGACACTAGTGTACAGTCAGTACATACAGCTGCGGTCAATACCCACCACAGTGTATAAACGATACAGCGATGGACATCTTAGGTCCAGTAAAGATAACAAGGTATCACGTTTCATTACTGTCTGCATTTTGTAGTGACACAAACAAATGTCACTTCCAAGCAACAAAAAGTTAACTTTTTCAGATGGCCGCACTAGGATTGGGACGAGTCTTCAATGCCTTTAACTACCCTTTGTGTTTACCAAAACCAAAATGAAAACATTTTCATCAATTTTCTAAAGTACATACAAAAATTACATCCTACGATTAACTGGCTATACTGTCAACTAAGCCTAGCCAAACTGGTAATTGCTTCATGATTGAAATATTTTGTAACCAAACCGGCACAAATTGTGATATGCAAACTTGATTCTCATAATACAATCTATCATTGATGGTTTTAAGGAATCAAAGCTGCATCCATAATGTTCTTTTCAGTCCTTTAAAGGATGCACGGTGTTTTATAGGAATTTTCCACGTTGTAACTTTTCTTCTTACTGGAGTCCCAGAAGCACTGTGCATGTTAGCAATACCAATAGGCTACATAGTTTTTATCAAATGTTTTTCAACTTCACATGGTTATTCTTTTGTTGTGGGTGACTGTGGGGTTTTGAAGGTCTGAATATGAGATATCAATAAGTTTTATTGTGTAAAAAGTTTCTTGGATTCTTCCCAAGAATTTTTGCAAGCACACGAAAGGTGTCAGCAATGTCTGTTTTTTATTCTAATTGCAATAAAACGCTCGACTAGTGAAATTTACTTTACCTTGCAAGTTGCAGCGAAGGAAGCTTGCAAACGTGAATGTTGGTAGCCAGCATGCTTTATGGTCATCAAGTTAGGTAGCCTGAACACAGTAATAAGGAGCCCAAGGCACCCAGCACATATGAGTTATTTTTTACAGACATGACTCTAGGCCCTAGCCTATCTTAGGCCTAAGCTAATAATAATATGTAGGCCTAACTAATATGTAGGCCTAACTTAGTCAAAATTCGTTCAGAATAACAAGCATGCAAAATCACGGACACCTGAAATGGAACTGCTTTTATAAAATTAAAATTTAGTCATTGGCTCATTGTTACGATAAATGCGTCAATCAAGGAATGCTACTCATCACTGTCCCTAGCCTAACATAACTTTTACACGTCATAAGTCTATGCGAAACAATGTATGGTAGCCTAGTGTTAACGACACAGACCCGTGACAGACAAAAGTTTCTTCAAGTAAACAGTTCAATAAAAGCAGCAAATTTACCGGAGCTTATTCGAACAATTGGTACAGAGTTTTCATTTGATACTTCTAGCACAAAGGTTTGGTCACTTTTCTGCAAAACATCCCCTCTGTCCGACAGAGATGTCAGTTGTATCCCGTCAAGGCGGATAGCCATGTTGAATTTCAATGCCAATGCACTTTATTATCATGCATTGCATATCAAGTATATACAGTAATAATCACATGTGAAAGGTCACGTTGTCCAGTTACCACTACAAGCACAGTATCAGTACGATTCCAAACAGGATTGGTCACTATATCTTTGTGTTACTGACTTTCCACCGAGAATCCAAGGAGCATAACTTGGGAATTCTCAGAAAACACAGGTACCTGTGATTTAACGTAGAACACGCCATGAATGTACCATACGAAGAAATTTTTTAACCGAAAAGCACCAGGACGTGTAGGACCTACAAATGTTTTATTGAAAGGGCCTATAGGATTTTCTCATGTGCTACCACATATCAAGAGTGCGGGAGGGGTGCAGTCAACTCTATACTGCAATTTTTATAAAGACATGATAACTACCCCATGGCGTTGATAGAAACAAGAAAGAAGGGTTTACATACCGAAAACCGGTAGGGTTC
The DNA here is from genome assembly GCA_000934455.1 of Apostichopus parvimensis. NCBI lineage: Eukaryota > Metazoa > Echinodermata > Holothuroidea > Aspidochirotida > Stichopodidae > Apostichopus > Apostichopus parvimensis. The sequence continues at coordinate 16,567 of KN890221.1, forward strand.
GGATATCCTCAGAAGAAGAAGTTCAATTTTGTAGACGCTACTTGCTCATATAGGCCGTACTTTGGAAATTTGAATTTTTTTAACCATAAAGTTATGCTCTTGTGTTTTTATTCACAGTGACATTACAATATTCCGTTTCGTATATGCATATACGCTAACATAATAAGACTACAAATTAATAGGTTGAATTCCCCTTTTCAAATATAATATTCAATTCTAGCAGCTACTAGGGATTGGCCATATAATTTTGTATTTGTCGAATATATGGCACGGACGTGTCATATCATGTAGGACATATGTGTGAAATACCGGAAAGGTATGTTGTATGTTGTTTCCATAAATATCGAGTACATATTCAAGTTGTTCAACTCGTTCTCATCCAATTATCCACACCGTCGCTAGGAAATATCCATATTTTCTTTCCTTCTTAAATTGTAATGAATTAGCATATCTGCGAAAGTTGTGTGTAACTTTGGAAATTCACTTTCAATCGGATGTAGCCATACAACTTCATAACTGTTTTTTGGTTTGAATTTTTTTTTTATAGCAAATTTAGTCAATTTGATTTTGGGCTTTGCGGAATTAATGTCGGATTATGGATAAGAATAACAAATAGAGATTGTTGTAAAACGCTTTTCAGTTTCGGCAAGCCTCTGTGCATAGCTTAAATTCCTAATTTCTACGTCACGTTTCTCTCTTCTTTTTACCTTAGCAATTTTTGGGTGGATACAGCAGATTATCATCGCATTATAGTGTACCGGCTCTTCAAATTCACGGCGAAATCGTTGAACCTTACAAGGGTATTGTACAACCCCTCAATGATTGTCTACAAGCAGTGACACCTCGTATTCACCGACTATTAGGGCCTATAGCATATTGTCCAACAGATATAGGCCGGTGAGAACGTCTAATATTATCAGTACATTTGAAAATACGTTTGCAAGGATATATGAAGGGCCGTCATAAAAATTGGAATAAAAAATCAACCGGACGGTTTGCTTTAGCGGTTATTTGTCTTTTGAGTCTAACCGGTAACGGATAATCGGTTACAGAAATAATCACTTTTCCTCTTCAAAATATGTTACCTATATTTCGTGTAATCGTGTGGATATTGTTCGTGACAAGTGAACTGGAATTATTGAGAAGTGTTATATCACAGAATGGTAAGATGTACGATTATTACAGAATTTTTCATGTTTGTCATACAATAACCAAGGGCGTAGGAACCGGTGGGGCTGGGGGGCGCCA
>KN890221.1:21369-34027 GCA_000934455.1 Apostichopus parvimensis
TAATTTTTTGCTGTTTCAGCTGGAAACCCACCGATTATAACTTGTCCTCAACCTGTATTTATCGAGTCTCTCGAGAATGATATTGGTAACACCGCTGTCTGGCCTGACCCAACATGTACCGGTATAGACAGACCCGACCCATCGACCCTTCAAATCGAATGTACCCCGGAGCTCGGAGTATTCTTCCTCGGTTTAGGGCCCAATACGGCAACGTGTACTTGCACGGATAACTTTGGTGCTTCCGATAGCTGTGATTTTGAAGTAACTATTACTCCATTCCCGGGTAATTATCAATTAAATTATATCCAACAAAATCGAACTATGCATTAAACGAAATTTTGAAATTGCAGACTCCCATCAAATTCACATTTAATGAAAAAAGAGACCACGGGGAAGTTGACGGCAGAGGTTGAGCAGGGTAGGAGGGGGAGGGGGGGGGGTGTTGCCCCTTGTGTGTTCTTGAAACATTACATCTATAATGTATCGCTATAATATCTGTCCAGAAATTAAATAAATAACAATCTAAAGCAATTTGCACCTCTTTTTGAATGAATTGCGGACTCGTTCTATGCGATTGACTGGAGGAGGACAGGGTTTCGGTGGGGAGGGGGGGGGGAGGGGAGGAATGGGGGGTGACAAAGAGTTATTTTTATCCATCGTATTTGAGGAAAGAGAAAGGTTATACTACTTTGGTTCCTGGTAAGGATATTGACATTGAGTAAAACCAAACCAAACAAATTCTTTCATTAATTTTTTCCTTAGTAAATACACAACCAGTTATTAATTGTCCAAATGACGTCACTGTAGCGTCACTCCCGGGTGACGTCGGTAACACAGCCAGCTGGTCACCTCCTATATGTACGGACGTGGATCAAACTCCTGATTCCTTACAAGTTTCGTGCAGTCCGCAATCCGGTGATCTCTTTCCAGTGGGGATTAGCGATATTGCTTGTTCTTGCGGTGACGACAGAGGAGCAGTGGTAACCTGTAATTTCATGGTGACCGTTACACGTGACCGTAAGTAAACAGGTGCAACAAAATGTTGCAATGTTTACACTGAGCCATGAAAAAACAAGTTGATTAAACGATTGAATGAACCCTGTTGGGAAACTGTACACTGTCTTCCTTTATAACACGAGATCAGTGACATGTACAAGGGAGGGAGGGGGAGGGGCCGGGGGGTGTCATATCCCACACAACACAAAACGTAAGCATGTATTATAGTTACCGCTTCTAGCTTCGGTGTAGTGATTCGTAAACAAATCTTCGAGATTCGTATCGACACACCCTTTGACTGACTTTTGGTATTTCATCGTCACATGGGTCAAGAGGGTGAGAGAGCTCTCCCTGCGCCGACAGTTATCACACTGTTTTACCCGAATTAACTCTTGGAAGGGAAGGTTGGGAAGGGGGAGGGGGCATTTGTTGAACGTTTCTCATGTGCACAATATGTGAAGATAAAGCTGTATGGTGAAAGCGAATGCACAACTTTTCTATTCTTTTCATCCTTTAGCTGGAAGCGTTTGCAATGGAAATCCTTGCTTCCCGAATGAATGTCGGCCAACCGGGAGGACACTCGGGACTCTTTATACCTGTCATGCACAGGTAGGGGAAATGTGCACACCATAGCGAGAATGTTTACCAAGGAAGTGATTTCATAAAATGGTCATTAACATATGAATTCGGTATTACTAATTGACTTGTCTCGAAGTTTCTTGGATCTTGCGGAGTTCCAGTTCTTTTGAGACGTAGACCAGACGTAGACGTGTACGCTAGAATACTGGGGATATAATTGTCGCCACGGTGACATGAATATCGCCAGACCACAGTTCTATTAAGAGTCCATCGAAAAACAAGGGGTTCTAGTCCTTCTGACTTTCTTGGTGAAGACGGGAAACTGATACAAAGGTAGTGACGTCAGAGTCATGTCTGGTATTCGCACTGTGGTGCATTCTTTCATGGAATAAGTACAATTATTTAAATAAAGACTATATAAATATATCGTATCAACTATATATGTAAATGATGGTGAACGTCATTGAATCAAAGTAAGAAAAGTGACATTTGGAAAATGTATCATTTGTACGAATGAGTAGAAATTATAACACTTGGATGCGGGTATATACTTAAATAGCTGTCAGTATGGGACGATGAAGAAAGAGGAAAATGCGAGAAATTGGGATACGGCCATGCATGATGGTCGTATTGGTGTGTTGCTATGTAGGTGATTGAGCTCGATATGAGAGATGATTATATGACGGAATCTTGGAATATGAATGAAACCATAGTTACAAATATGAATTGACGGTTAAAGTTTGATTCAGTGAAAGTTAGTATCAGTAAAACGAGTCCCCCTCCCCTCTCCCTCCCCAACTTGAAAAAGAAAAGTTGAGTCCACGAAATCATGACCAGGATTCGCCACGACCTTAATTATGAAGTGATTTTAACAACTGAGTAGATAAAAAGTATCATGTTTTATTCTTATGGTACATGGATGGTAAGGATGTTAAGCTGCGTATTAATTTGCAATGTAAACTCAAATTGATCACAATTATAGAGAGTCCAGTAATTCTTCAAGAATTTAATCATTATTATCAAATTTTATTTCTTGTATTAGTAAGTTATTCACAAGTTTCCTGTTTATAATATTTCATGGCTTGTAATAGATATGACGAATATTATTATTAGTAGGTTTCTGCCCCAAAGCGGGCTTGGAATCTACTGAAAAGAAACTTTTGGGCACCTTTTTGCAATATTAGTATAGAAGTTTGAGGTCACTCATGACGAACTTGATAGCTGTTATAACCAGCAAAATACCAAAGAACAAAGGATCGATTGGAATTCGTGGGACAAGGGAACAGAAAACGAGGTCATATGATGCCACACTGCCACCCTATAGACATTATTGTAACCAGATTTATCACCCCACGCGTCACTAATCACAATAATCTCACGATTTAAAGCTGTTATTGTGTCAGGCACCACTCTTTTGTGCGGTATATATTTTGAAAAGAAATATCTATAATTTCTAGCTACACATCTCTAAACAGGGTACGGGCCCGTTCAATGGAATATAAGTGCAAGAGATCTATTGCCTTAACAGAAACAAAAGGATAACTTAGAATTATGGAATAATAATAGGCTGGCAAGTCGTTTTCACAACGGAGAAATATGAAGACTGCGTGTGGTGTTTGAGCGTTTTGTCACTATGCCCCAAAAAAATGTGTTACGCTATCGGCGTTCTAGCCTATATATTTGCTGATCAGAACAACTTTTGATTTTATGAATTTAAAAGTTTAAACGCAATATGGTCTTGGTGGGATATGTTCATTACACGATATGTTTAATCCTGATTTTCCTCGTTCGAATCCCCGTTCTACCCAAAATAAATTCCTCAACTCTTTTCCACCGTTTATAATTGCCCAGTCAGTTTTCCGTCGCATATTTACTTATATAACAGGATATAATCCTGACATAATATGTTCCAACCTAATGCTGCTCCATAGCAAATTTTTTCGTCTTTTTATTTTGTTTGCGCTTTCAGCCTTTCCTTGCTTCCTTTCTTTCATCAAATGTATAACTTGCTTTTAAACTCTCCTGTCATTCATATATAAAATGTTAACCTCGAAAACAGATGAAGAGGGGAAGAAGGAAAAAAATATATATATAAACACAGAGAAAAATGAATAAATCACATACCATATTATGTATCATGTCATTTTAATGATGCTTTGCACTGTTTGAACATTTTGACTCTATACAATTGCAGATAAATTCAGACATCATTGGAAAGTGTTGTATAATACGGTTTACGAAAAGGCCCTCACTGAAAACTTTTAACAAGTTTATGGTATTTAAAAAAAAGGGTTATATCTGCACCATACAAAATGCTCTGAGGATGTTGTTTCCACCTATAGATGCAGAAAAAAATCATTGCAATTTGGGTAAAACTATCAATTTTAGCCACCTGCTTATCCCTCCAGTTAAGACTTAGTTGGTTACAAAATATATTTAATAATTTCTTTTCTGTAGATGTCAGTCTGAAGTTACAGTACTTTACCAGTGTTAACACCCAAGATTCATTTCTTGCAACCACAAAAGCTGCAGAAAAGATTTATGCGAAAGGTAGTTTAGATAATAAACAATTCAGCATGGCATATAACATTAATATTACTAAATGCTAAAAGAAAATTTAAAAAAAAAAAAAAATCTTTGCTAAAATACTCCATTCGTATTCTAATACATATCATGTAAGTGTCTGCCAACAAGAATCAATGTTGTAATTTGTTGCACATGATAGACAATTACATTTTCAAGTGACACCGACAAAGAGTATCGTAAATGCACATGGGCGTCTGCATGTGTGGAATGGGAGAGTTTACCGCCTCCCCTTCCAGCAGTTTCGACTGGAAATTATTTCTAGATTTAGCTGTAAAGAACTGGACAACATGGAATGCCATTGTGTGTCATATGGCAACAATTTTGCATGGAGAACAGTGGTCAACAATCTTTTAGGTCAAATGACTCAGGATCTTCCATGAGGACTGAGCACCGACCCACCAGAACCCCACCTGGAATTGATGATCAAAATGCATAAAAGTTTGCCCTGGACTAAGGACTTGATGTTAAAACACACTTAATTCATCTCTCATGACAGGCTGTGAAACTAGCTGATTCAAACTTCCATTGACCCACCGGAAATTTGCTGCAATCCATTTTTGGGTCACTCCCCCAAAGGTTATGGACCAATGCTGCAGGGAGAACTTAACCTTGACCAAAGCACGCTTTAGCCACAAGAACATGTTAGATGAATAGGTCCCATTCAAGCCAGACACCCCCCATACAAACACCATCATCTGTAGGTCCTCATCTAACAGAACCACACAATACTGCATACAAGATTGAAACACTGACATTCAAGTGGTACTCTTGCACCAAAGATGATAAACATCACATAACAATTTGTAAACGATTATGGATATGGTGCCCACAAAAGCTCACTTTGATTTTTATATCCAGAAATGTTGGTATTAATTTTCGCTGCTTGCACTGAAGAACAGATACAAACTTTTAGTAGTGTCGGCATAACCTTCAGTGCCAGGGTATCAACCTTCTGTTACAGGGATACACCCTTCAGTACCAGGGAAACTCCCTTCTGTACCTGGGAATGAACCTTTTGTACCAGGGATACACCCCTCTATACCAGGGACACACTCTTCTGTACCAGAGATAAACACTTCTGTCAAGGATACACTACTCCATCCAGGATATGCCCTTCTGTACAAGGATACAACCTGTACCATGGATACCCCCTTCTGTACCAGGGATGAAACCTTTTGTGCCAGGGATTCACCCTTCTGTCAAGGATATACCCTTCTGTACCAGGGATACACCCATCATGTACCCGAGACACACCTTTCTGAACCCAGAAATACCATTCTCCACATGGAATTTACCCTTCTGTATCGATGATACAATGCAAACTGTAATGGTTTTCCATACCAAGATAAAGAACTCTCATGGTTACCCATGTTACAATCAACTCTTCTACGTTTCTCCCTTTCTTTCAATAAATGACAGAACTTCCTTTTACTTACAAATGAAAAGAACAAATTCTTCAAGATCAGATGGCCCAAAACAAACATGGTACCCTTTCTAACAATAGCCTGTAGACAACTGCTCCTTGTCTACAGACAAACCAATGGTTCTTTTCAACAAAGTACAAAGATCAAATCCCAAAGATACCGACAACCAGAACTAGGTTGATCTCTTGACTCAAACTCCTTCCTCTCCATTTCTAATTGTGACAGAGAAACCAAAAATTTCTTCCAGGACAAATTCCGTATACTCTTTGTTTTGGTTGTTTTCCTTTGCTGCCAAATTGCTGCCAAATTCCTTTGAATGTGGCATAAATTGCTAAGGGCTCAGGCCAAGCAGATGGATGAAACTAGCATATTTAGCGACAAAGAAGAAATCAGTCATCTTTGTACTGGATTCGAGTTGGTAAACCAGTAAGCCCATTCCACCCCTGACTGCTGTTTCCCATGTAAATGACTAAAGGAAAAATTTTCTTCGGTTGTTGTCCATTTCCCGCCTCTGTAATGATCAAGAAAAGTGTGTTTCATGTTAAATACCAAACAATTCTGTACCATTTTTAATTTTATGATAAAAATTATTTTTTGTGGTTTAGGAAAATGAAAGGATCAGTGTTAAGTTTAACAGTTGTGAGTGTAATAATGTGTCAAAATTTGTCCAACTCTCCAGTACACAAACATGTCAAAAAGGATGTAATGAACAAATCCTCTTTTGATGAATACACCTAATCTTTGGTGAACACCCCTCATCCTGTAATGGATGCATCCTTCCTGTTTTGTCCCTCTCCCCTCATATGGTGAATGCACTCCAGAGTGAAATATAGGTGACTGTAAATGATTTCAATATGTGAAGAAATATCCTTACCTTGTGCACGAATTCATACTCGCCATACTTGGTATCAAAAGTTCCCTTTTGAAGTGACCGTAGCTTCAGAGTAAAACGTGGTCCAAGCTCTTGCAGGGCCACCCTCATGTTCTTCTTGAACACATACCTAACATAGAGCAAAAATTTAAACATTCAAAGAACGAACCTTAAATTTACTGAAGTATTTCCCTCTTTCCCCCCTCCCCACGACCCAATTATAAACCTATAGATACCACCACCTCAACCACACTAGCAAGGCAACACAAAAGACCTAAATTATGAGCAAATTTCTAACTTATATAAGCAAATGAAACAAGACTGGCAAATCATAAACAAATTGAAACAAGTAAAGAAATTAAAAATCTATAAATTTGTTATTGTTTTGACAAGAATTTTTTCACAAGTGTCTAAATGATATGTTATTGCAATTCTGCGTCATTCACTTCCCATTATCTCTCTTCTACGATGGGGTGGGGGAAATATTACTCAATGCAAAGTGTTGCCGTAAAAATCTGCTCAAACCTGTGACGTCTGAAGAAGATGTAATCTCTCTGGTTGTGAAAAGTGACAACTTGTCTACCGACAAACTCTGGGTCCTGTTCAAACATCGTAGCAAATAACCGGCCGACACGATGCCCAAGACGGGTCCCAAAATTGTTCAAGACAACTTCCGGCTTGTGGTATGTGTGCAAGCCGCACCTCTGCGAGGAAAATGAAAATACCGATTGTTGGGATCGATACAGGAGCGAGTCCCCTTTAAGGAGAGGGGAATGTCAAATAAAGCAATACTTCGTATTTGTTCAAAATTACCACTACCACGAGGAATCTAGTACAGACCAAATTTGTACAGAGATGCATTAAGCTTTAAACCACAGGTGGAAAAAGTGCGGCCCTCTTGCAAGTTTTTGGCATTCCGCAAGAAGGGTTTTTAAGATCTTATTACTGCAGCCCCAAAACCCTATAATATTGGATCAACAACTGAAACAATGAATTCACAGAATGACACAAGGTAAAAACAAACTTGGAGGGTGTTATAGAGGGACTATATTACCTATGATGAAAGATGAACAATGAGCAGCTAGAACTTTTTGATCGTTCATATTTCCATTTCTGTTATTATTTTTCTTGAAGTGTTTCATAAATAGCAATTGCTTTTGGTAGTTTGGTAGGCACCGTTTGCAAGAGACATAGTATTATTTCTTTTATGGCAGCTGAAAGGAGTTATTTTGACTAAGAAAATGATAAAATGTTATGAAATTTAAATGAAATTATTCTGAAACCTGATTAGAAACATCTGGTTTGATAACTGTTTGTAAACCAGATTTCAGAAATAATACGGGTATCTGCTTCTTACCTTTATTTCTTTCCTGATTCGAACATTGCTTATCCTGAAGTGAGCTGTCGGACCATTTGGCAGCTGGGATATAATAAGACCATCTTAAAAACAAAAGTCCATTGTTAAGGCAAATAAATGAATATCTCGGGCAAGAATCTGACATTGCCACACCATGCTACCATGATTATTTACTATACCATGGTACCAAAATCGATTGTAGAAGTGAGTGATGATCGGTTAGTGTTCACACTGGAATGCATAATGCATAATGGGGCTTTACAGGTGAGTTTCAATCACTTGTCAGGCTAAACAATCTATCATTGTTGATTGGCTGCTTGGTACTCAAAACTGTTGGAACATTATGAATCTGAGAGTCCTCGATAACGAAATATCACTACATCATTTCTAAAAACACATTCATTTAACTTTGATACAAATATACAGCAAATTAATTTTTGAGAGAAGAACCACGAGATAGTGAAAGGCTAGAAGTTCTGTTAGAAAGGCTGCCCCTTCTGTCCTGGTAAGTTTCTTATTACTGGACGGATTACTGGAGACACGCATGCTAATAGTTAAGGATACTTGGTACGGTCTTGTCGTGGTGTAGAACAATCACATGAGTGTAATCCTTGGAGATGGCCTGTTGGATCACTCTCTTCAGTCGGATGTTCTTCCGCCTAAACACCTTTGCCGAAGGAATGGTGCTTCTGAGCTCCCTCAGAAATTTTCTTATTCTCTGAAATTTATGCAAAAGAAACCGTTTTTAGTTTACTTATATACATTGTTGTAAAAATTTTCCTATACGGGGCGATTCCCAATGAAACATTTGATAATACTATCTAAGTCTTCAACTTTTAGTTGCAGGTGACTATTAATAAATTGTCTATATTCACAGCAGGTATTTTACCAAAGCCATTTACTGCAAAATTCAACAACCCCTATTAAACAGTGTCCGTCACATGCCAAGGTACAGTATAAACTGTAGCAATGTTAATAGTTGTAGAACCTTTGTCCATCATACTTGCGGCCTCTTCTTGAGAACCCATAACTCTGAAACAATTTTCGCCTATGCAGCTCAAAGTGTGTGTCGTTTCGTCATTTACAATTCTACTTTCCAAATATCTGTGTGATTTCCCATGGAAAGATTTTACTGTATGAGATGTTTCTCAATATTAGCATTTTATGTACTATAGAAGCGACGTATTAACACACTTTCTTTAGCTAATTATTAAACATAAATTTCACCTTTTACTGTGACAAAATAGCAATTTCTTGCCCCAGTCTTTCAGAGGCAACAAACCTTCCTATTGCTTTATTAATAATACAGCAATTTGAAAACTGTTTTTGCCTCTCTTTAATTATAATGATTGAGAACTACTTTTGGAATGCCTGCAAAACTGTTGTAGACCCGGGCTACAGTAATCGACTGTTGACACTTGATGGATATTTATAGGTATTACACATATTAAATCAATAAATACTACACTTGCAAATCTGTCAAATGAAAGAAATAGATGCAATTTTTCAAGTCTTCTAAAGTATCGCTTTGAAAGGTCATTCTAAGCGACACAGGTGTTTGTGTTATCAACCATATCAACCATTTTCAACAGAGAATGGTACAGCTAGAAGAGTGCTTTGACTCACCCAAACGGTACGATTGCTGTGGGTTATCAGTACTTTGGGAGCAACCTGTCTCTTGAAATAAGGAGCCATCTCATCATGATCCTCATCATGTTTTACCTAAATAATAATAAGAATAATCATAAAAAAAAAGAAGAAGAATGAAACAAGGGAATTTGAAGTTAAACCACCAGAAACCACTGCTGTATTCAACTTAATAATTGTGAGCTGCTCTTGATAGACCAATGCTACACTCAAAGGAGAAATAAACCATAGCGCTTTCGACATCCAAATTCATTCCTCTTTTGTTGATGGAAATATTAGAATGTATTGAAAACAGAATAGCAATTTTAACGTTGACCATGATTCACACCACCTGTTTTTCAAAGTCTGCCAACCTGAGATATCAGTGGACACAAAGATTAAAGATTGGAAATGTTAAACAAGGAGGAACAAGAAAAGTGTGTTCGAGATACTTTACATAGAGCTCTGTAAACAATTTAGCTGATGGCAAATAAGCTCTGAAAATTCTAATGGATGAAACCTGTGGAAACAGTTACAGCGTCACTTCAAAAAAGACAAATTTAAATTTCCAAAAAAATAAGCCATCTGTGTACGGATTGTTTGGGAAAGATATAAATGGATAAAAATAGGATAAATATGCTATCTTTGAAGCCAGAATATTCAGAGGAAGATAAAAAACGGACCAAGATTGTACATCAATGTACCACCAAAATGAGCCTTTTCGTTGATGATCTACCAACTAGCCATACCTCCTGATCACCTGGGTCCACCATCGTCTCTTCAAACACTCTCATGCTCTCAATTGTCTTTGGTACTTGCTTTGGAGGAGCCTGTAGGTGAAGAAAGATGGAATGGATGTATAATAAATCAGTTATTTGTCACTGTAATCACTGCATACAAAATAAGGCAACATCTCAAACAGGTAAATAAGATATTTTATACATATAAAATATATTTTGATTCACATATCATTATAGGAAAAATTGCGAGTAAACAATTTTTGTGTGAGATGCATATTGGATATCATGTCATCACAAACTTTTGACGGTTGTATATTTAACTGTGAAGAGCAGTTTGCCAGAAGGCCTACTGCCTATTGCACTATTCTTGAAGACTGTAGTCTGTTGTATGAACTGACAGTGTTTACTTCCAACCTTTTTTTTTTTTTTTCATTTCATTGAATTTGGAGGGACTCCTAGGGTTCAGGTCCTCAGCTCCAAAAAGCTTGGAAGTCAGCCAAGCCTGATGGCAATTGAACAGAAAATGTGTTTGTTTCATTTACAGTGTACATGTATCATTTAGCCACAGTGAAGGATAACTGACAACTGCATTATGATGAAGCCTGCAATTTGGAGTGAATTGAGATTGAGCAAGCTTCAAACTAAATGTTTCAAATTTTTTACCACCTTGAAAGGAGAAATCAAGAATAAGTTTATAAAACCAAAGTAACAGATTTGAAGAATATTCGCTCTGATTTATCACAGATGACCTAGTGTCTTGACTTTTCCATACCAATGAATGCTTTATCTGGCAAGAACAAGTGAACACTGGCATTATTGATCAGTCAAAGAGCAAGGTCTCTAGACAGGACTTTCAAACAGCCACGAATATTATTGTTCTCTTTCCAAAAAGTGTTCCACTTTTTGTCATAGTAAGAACTCCACAAAGTACATACCTTATCACCAAGTTCTTCTCTTTCTTTCTTTTTCCGAAGTTTTTCCAGTTTCTTGGACTGTTAGTGAAAAATGAAACAAAGAATTCTTGTTTTAGTTTGTCATGAATAAGTGTTTCATATGATATTACAATGAGCACTGTTAGCTTAAGAATAAAGACAAGCAATCATACCTTGCAGCTAACTGTGAAAAATATTTGCTGTTCTCTACATAGTCATTTAATGCTATGTACAGTACAACTTAGTTCCAGCGATATTCAGATGTGATCATATGGAGTGACTATACTAATCTAGATTCTTGAAAACCTAAATAGTCCAAATATTCCATCCGGTACAAACTTATTGAAATGGTGGTACAAAAAGCTTGGCTAATTGGTAACCACACAATATACTAGAGCTGCCTGTCAAATAGCCACAATTAAACTTACTTACTTCTATTAAGAAGATTTTGTTTGGTCATCAATTCAATTTCTAAACTTCCTTGCTGCTAGATTTTTTGAAATGCATTGGCTATGTTTCTTATACCCGCCAATACCCATGCGTAGCCTACATTAATCTGACTCCTGAAGTTTGCAAACATGTGTCAACCTTAAACTGCCTGTATTGTGTGCTGAATTCTGAACAAAATCAAGAAGCTAGTAAATGGTCACGTCTGGACTATCAACAATATGCCAATAAACTGATCAAAATGCAGCCCATCGGTACTGCTATTACTGTACTACTGTTTTACGCCATGCAACATTCGCGTAACTACTACCTTCACCATGCTGAAAGAGCCCACATGGTGATTCACAAATTTATCTCAGGCATAAGCTAGCCTAGGCCTAGTACCATTAGGTTACCTTCGCGACATCGAGTTTAAATTGCCTGTAAAGTTCTCTCCGTCTTGTTTTGTTCCTGATATGAGAAAATGCATTTTGTGGAAATATAGGAGGTTCAGTAGGTTCCTCCTGAGGAGGTGCTTCGATGAATTTTTCTTCCATGATTATGACTTGATCTTCCTTGACTCAATTCCACAATTGCGAAATTCTGCAAAGTAGTGTTACCAATACAATACCAACACAATTGCCCAAATAATCGGCCAAATCAAACCAAACTTCGATTCATTGTATGGAACGCCAAAGCTGAGGCAGTGTCATTCTAAGTCCTAGATAGGACCAGGGAGTTCCATAACAACTCCCTGATAGGACTAATGAAGATATGATATATGTTGACGTCTTGCCTGCATGATGTATGCTACATTGGTTATTACATGTAATCGTTATAATCAATATAGGAAATTTTGTGGCTGAAAATTGCAATATTCATCCCAGTCTAAACATTGCTTGAAGTGAGATTACGCGATCATCTCTCTTTAATCTCTATTGGTGTAAACTGTAAGTCCTGCCTTTTAATTTGGAAAGATAGAGTAACATTCTGCAATATTATAAGAAGAGATTAAAGGGGGAATGATAATTTTTTTTTTATTAGCATTCATAAAAATTCATTAAAACCTTGCTAAAATAGGATGCATTGAAGATAGGCATTTTGATATTGAATATATTCTC
>KN890221.1:34322-49570 GCA_000934455.1 Apostichopus parvimensis
TATATACAGTACATAATTTAATACAATATAACATTCTCATTTAGCCCTGGTAATAAAGAGTTCATGCAAAGTATTATGGTGATTTGTTTTTTATGAAGCAAGTAGCCAATCACGGACTGTAGTTTATCCTAAACTGACGGAACACTTGAAATGTACTCATGCAGCTCTACATTGTCACTATAAATATCATTAATAACAGTAATGGCTTGTCGATTAACAAATAGAGTATAGTGTGAAGTGCTTCTGGCATTTTTTCCTGATAGTTTGACTTCCACAAAACAAAGCACGAAACTTTTCGTTTTGGCTGAGGCTAAATCAATACTACAAGCTCGTTGCATAATTTCAGCAAACATGCCGACCGTGTCAATTTCTCGGAGATGAGGATAATTTATTTACTATTTATTTGCAATCTGTGCATTAATAAAAAATAAGGACAGAAATGAAAAAAAAAGAATAAAAGTTTACAAGATCTGATTGGTTACTGAATTAATTAGACTGTTTCATCATATATTCAGCCGTTTAATGTTTTCTTGTTCATGAAAGTATAGTCTATTCATATGTTAGTATTCAAATTGATGGTTTCATCACAACTCTGACATCAAGCTCGCGTACGTCACCAAGGATTTGGAACGTGTAACCAATCTGCAAAAAGTACACAGAAAGAAGAACTTCCATATGATTGGACCGTTGGTGCAGTATTTTAAGATTATGTGTCCCCGGCGACCATTTTCGGTAGGTACACCTAAATGGATGTCCAATGATTAAACTAAGTAATCGATATTTAAATGAAATGTGTACGTTTGTCGTTCCATTTAAAGTTTATATGTTAGCGATTAAGACATTTCTTTTTGATGCAACCAGCACGACAGGACGGTTCAATTTTTATAAAGAACACATAGATTATTTCAAATAAAACATTGATACAAATCCGTTGTATCTTAAGTTAAACCTGTTTGAATGTCTTCCTTATTCATCAAACCTCACCGTCCTCTCCCTTACACAATCTTCTCTTCTTCTTCACTCCCTCTCTCCACCTCCCCCCCCCCCCCCCCCCCCTTCCCCTTATCTTACTTATACCCAATGTTTCACACTCCCATGAATACACTTAACATCTGTCCAATATCTCACTCATTCCCAAATTGTTTGTATCCAAAATAGAAAATACGTCACGAAAATGCTTTGTTCGTTTTTTGGTTGTTGCTGTTTACAGTTTATTTATTAAGTTTAAGTTCGCATATATTCTTTGACCCTTTTTTCTTTGCATGCAAATTGAAATGAGTCTTCTTTATACCAATGTACCCATCTTTCTGTATGTAGATATATATTTATCGTTTTTATATCTTCGATATTCACCGTATCGGTGCAATGCTTTACGATTTGAACACAATCTAGAAGGGAGAAACATGGTATATCGTTCACAGAGGAATTAAATAAAATACTTTGCAAAAAGAATCAGTTTCGATAATCACCAAACTTCAAGTGGTTATTGAGCTAGCTTCATGATAGCAATCTCTCAAAAGAAGAAATTGATCACCGGGATTTCTCTGAAATATTGCTAATTTCCATTCAATTATGAGATTGATTTCTTCCAGAAATATTTACTACTTTAATTAACCGCAACCAAATCGAAACAAACATAGAAAATATAGAAACACCGCCGTTATTTTAGTTGAAATTTGAAAAAACGAAGAAGATAAAATTGAAAAATTTAAGTCAAAGAATAGAAACGTAGAAAGTAAAACAAGATGGTTGAGAGATCAGGTCAGAGCTTTATGCAGATAGAAAGTAACGTACAGGCCTATCTTTACACAGAATACTCTTTTTATCTCAATCATTTTCAGAGTTTTTAAAGTGAATTTTAAAAGAATTGATCATTCACACACACACAACCATAATTATGATTTATTTATTTACCAGATATATATAGCGCTCTTTTCATGCTTAAACATGTTCAAGAGCGCTTTACAATGACAACAAAATGACAAAACCCTTAAAATATGATTATGAAAAATAAACTTGACGCAGCATAAAGTGCATGTGTGTATTTCTGAAGCTATTCCGGTTTATATAGATTCTTAATATCTGGAATTTTATTTTTGAATGGCATGAAAAATAACGTCATCTCCTCAGCCCGGTATAAGTATGATTATGTTAATTCATGGTTTTAAAAACAAATTAACTACAGCTGCAAACACCATAGCACCTATGTATCCATGGCTTCAGTTACAATTTCTCCTGTAATCAAGAACGTAAACCGTGTGTTGTAAACGTTATTTTGGAATTATAAAAATCGTACGTCTTCTATCGACTTTTGTATTACTTTTGAGAGAGGTGTCGAGAGCCAGTTCAGACCCCTGGGACAATAGTACCGTGTGTCACAGTGTCCCCACTTGCAAAACCCATTAGCCTTAAGTTTCCTATGAAAATGAAAATACAAGTTTCTTCATCCCGGAGGAATCCCGGTGTTTCATACACCCCTATACATACACTACGACCGAACAACTGACCGAACAACTGGGCCCTTACGTTCCACAATTGATTGACAACACTAACTTCGTCACTTCCGGCGTCGCTAGATTGTTTTTCAACTGACATGCACCACCTACCATACGATAACTGGTGTTTTGGAACTAGTCATGACACGAATGTGCAACGGTTGTCTTCACCGTGACCGTTTCGATTTTGCGCTAGAGATATCAATATAATTTAATTTTAATTCTCCTCATTTTCGTTTAAACTAAAAAGATTTTGATAATCCAAAACATTCAAACATTTTCACCTTAGAAGGTCTCTTTAGGATTTTTGTTTCTCAATCACGGTTAACCTTTTGACCGGATGTACATTACTCTAATTGTGCTATGGTAATAAATGTAAGTTATATCACCCCAGCCGTATATGTGACGAAAAATGAGACGTATTAACTTGCATAAGATCCCAGCCGTGATTTAGTATTCATTATCACTGTCTTGAGTTAGATATCTTGATATCTCATTATTGAATTTTATTGATTTACTCCTTGAGTTTAGTATTCTTGATAACATTGTGATTCACACTAAATATGCTTAAATGAATGGCGCCATCTTATAAAAGAAGTGAAATCTGACATTTGAGGGAGAAAAAACACAGAAAAAGAAAAGAAAACACAAAAAAGAAGATAGGGACATTTGTGTGATTGCGTGCAGTTTATCAATTACATCATTTGCATACAAATGAGAAGTCAAACTATATCGATCAGGTGCACAGGAAATAAATAAAATAAATAAAATAACTGAATAAATGTTGTATACACTGAAGAATGTTAGTAACACGTATCAGTAATTATCCTCAACTGACATATAAGTTATATTGCTTAGATGGATCTGTTTCATCTCCCGGCGGGCCATTCATTTAGGTTTACACACCTGTCAAAAACTAACAATTTTTTGGTGTGAGTGCGAATGGGCGTGTGTATTTTCAAGTGAAACGGCGCCGCTGAGGTGAAGAGGTTTATTTGCACGTGAATGGAGTATGCAGGTGTCTCAGTGAATAGTCTAGCCCTGTGCCATTTACCAAAAGGGGAAAAATACAATAATCGTAGAAAAAGTTAAAAAAAGGAAAAACTTTTCAAATGGAAACATTAGTTTTATTTGAGTTGAACATGTATCATTAGAACAAATCTATTTAAGAGTTTGTTTTAAGTAAGTGTGGTGTAATTAACAAGCACCTCCCGGGTGAATAGTTTATATGAGTGCATGCTTTACTGTGTCACATGGTTTGCTATGACGCTCAATATAAAACAAAAATGACAGCGTGCACGTAGAATTGTTTTTTTTTTTTTAAACATCAGCATATACCTGCACGTGAGATACAAGTCAGACCAATATCATCGTGTTTGATATGCAAACCATTTAATAGAATTCTTAAAAACACACAGTGCCGACTGTCAATTGGGAAAACTGAATATGTAAAGCACACAGTGCCGACTGCCAGTTGGGAAAACTGGATATGAATAACAAAATCAATTCAAATCATGGTCTTAAGCACACGCACACTGCCTGACCATCCAAGGATTTTCCATGTAACGAAAGGTCGTGATAAGTCGGGCAGTGCGCGGCAGGCTTAACGATGCATACACTGTAAACAATATATGGTCTCAGCAACTTCTGACTATCGTGCAATATGTAGGGTATAGGCTGTTAGGGAGCTATAGTCTACAGCTACCTGTAGAGCCTAACCCAGAACCTTTTTTTAACAGAAGACGGTCATTGTTTCTCTCCATTAGTCGTCCAGTGTGCAGGGATCTGTTGTAAGACCATAGATTTTCACGACCCAGTCGAAAACCAGGTCACGACGAGTTCGGAGTCGGGTGGCGATCAGTCGAGCGGTTTTTGGCGGGTTAAGGCCTTTAAGTGCAATATTGTGGGCTGCTTTCTTTGCGCGGACCGGATTGAAATCTTTAGTGGCGGAACTTTTCCCACGGGCCCGCCTTTTGAAAATCCCTGATCTATACTTTGATTATGTTCTCAGCAATAGTATACTCATTGATACAAGATTGTGAACAATATGTATCATGTATTCGATATCGTTGTAAAGTACAGCGCATGATGAAAGCTAGTTTAGTTGTACTTCAAAAGCATCTGGTCACTTAACAAATTTTCTATTATTTTGGTACCTGTTTATTTGCATATCGACCCGTGCTGAAACAGGCAAGGTTCTAAACAATGAAATATAGTTGATTAATTAGATTATTTCGCATGACTTTGCTTTTTTTACTATTCACCGAACCTATATATTCAACGAACCTAGGTCTATATTCTTTATCGAGTGTTGGTTTGACATCTGTTTGTTTGGTCATTTTCACCCTAATATACAGAATATAACAAAACAAAACACGCAAAACAGAAAAATAGGTCTATACTTAAGTATTAACACACGTATGCTGGTAAACAAAAGAATCAATTTAGAAATATACCAGGTGCAAGACCAAATAAAATTTAAATAAAAAACTAATAAGCAGGTCGGGAGAAAATACTTCAAATAAAATTTTTAAATCAAATTTTAAGTCAAAATTAGTCTCTTCTCTGGTTGAATTCCCCCCCCCCCAAAATAATAATAACAACAAAATAACAACAAAGAAATAAAGAAAAAGAAAGGGAGAAAAAGGAACGCCACACAATCCCCATCCCAAACACCTTTCATCTGGAAGGAATCAAAATTTGCTCGTTGCCTCATTAAATCAACTTTAACCAACCACACCAGCTGAACTGTAGCCATATATGCAAACCAGGACAGAGTATTAAAAACTGTAAATATTTACTGTTTTATGTTCTGACGAAAATCTTTGTTGACAAACAAATCTAGAATTTCATTTCATTGATACAAAAAAGGAACGCCCTACAATCACCAACCCAAACACCTTTCATTTGGAAGGAATCAGAACTTATTCGTCGCCCTAGGAGATGCAGTCCTATGACAAACAAACAACAGTGGAGAAATATTTGATTTGCGAACAAAACACTCAAACTGCAGCTCAGTCACCACGCGTGCACGCGATTATGATGAATTACGTCACATGACTAAAATTTGGCCTATACTCACTCATTTACGCCTCATTCAATTAACTTTAACCAACCACACCAGCTGAACTGTATAGGCCTATATGCAAACCAGGGCAGATTATTAAACTGTAAATATTTACTGTTTTATGTTTTGACGACAATCTTTGTTGACAAACAAATCTAGAATTTCATTTTATTGATACAGGGGGTATATTTATATTGATTGATTTTAATATTTACAGTTCTGAAGACATACATTCAGTCGCTGATAGCAAAATAAACAGTTGCATGTAAAATGTATCAACTCGGTTTCATTTATTAAAAATGTAACAAATATTAGGATGGTATGAAAAAACTACAGCTTCAAACAGAAGGAACAAGGGAGGGTTCATTACATAGTCAGGGGTAGCCTGTTTTTAGGGACTCTTTGAATGTCAATATCACCATTCTCTACCCCACCCACCCACACTTTCTCCCAAAGAACCCCCCCCCCCCCTCCCTACAAAAGAGTTAGCAGTTAGACTGGATGCATTTCTTTTATATAGGTAATCCATCAGGTTTTAGGATATTCACCTAATATGCATATAACAGAATGCGACTTTAAGTCAAAATTGATGATGACATCGATAGCAAATTCCAATTTAATCCATTGTTTTATTAATTCTACTATAATGATATGTTTACATGACAAATATTTTTTTTAACTTCATATTTAGCAACATATCTGTGAAATGGATGAAATCAAACCGTGACCAATCTGCGCTTGAAAAATTTGGTAATACATTGCAATATGCCAGGATTTCAGACTACGTGGTCTTATTTCTTTGTTGCTGCTGATTATCATGAGCTGACCTTATGTAAAACGTCAAGAACGCACGCGCGCAAAGCGTGCTAAAGATGGTGTCCGCTATATAACTTTGTAGCAATGTCGTAATGTCCAAAATATTGGAAATGTATGTGGCCTGGGCGGAGGGGGGTGGGGGGGGGGGGGGGGGGGAGCGGGAGGATGGTTGACGTGGTCCCGGAACTCTTCCCTAGATCCACAACTGGATACCTAGCCTTATGTCCAGGTTTACCGTACGTCACCATTTTACGGTTACATCACAAAGGGCACATATAGTTTCTATAGTTTGTATAATGTTTTTCTTTAAATGAACAAGAACTGCTTTATCGTACAACGCATGTAAGACATAAGTGTCACTTCACATGACGTCAAGATGTACCGTACCATCGTAAACTTCATTTCAAGTGTAAAATATTACATTAACTTTATGAGATCTAAATTTTTCTCGTCACATTTGTCCGTATGTTTGACTCATTATGGCATTAAAGATATTGTATGAAACTTCTGCAAAAGGACTGTATGGGTGAAAGCAATGGTGTAGAGCAAACAGTAACAAAAAAGTGACATTATGAACAAATTTTAGTTTCTTGAATGTAAAAGGATCATAACTTTTTTCATTGAAATAAGGTACCTTTCTAAATATATCTTAATTTTCAAAGGTAACTTATTTTACATAAAATTATAAAATTCTCCCCTACTTTCCATTCATAAAAAACTGTTTCATGTCAATTCTGCAAATAACAACACATAAGTAAATTAATTACCATATCCCATTCCCCTCTCAACACCCCTCCTCTCTCCGGCAAACTTCCTCTGGAATATCGAACGATTGATCACAACGACATTTTGTCTGAATTAAATTAATTGATCTACATCAGCAAATCAGAAAACGTAAGCCATGGACACTGCAAACAAAATAACAGCAACATAGTAACAAAGGTGTAGCCATTCATAGAGTGTTACACGTGGAATTTTGTGTCAGTCATAGAAATGGAATAGTTGAAATAAATCCTCCACCTGTCGAAATCATGTGTATAAATAGTGTGAATTATAAACGTTCCTTCGAAATGTCAATAAAAACCTGAAAAGTACTCGGAAGTCGAGTAGCCAATTATAAATGATGGATTTTACGTCCAACGTCAAAAAAATATGCATAAAACTCAAACTATATATTTACCATTCAAAAATGATTGTCTGACAGAAATCTATGGAAAAGTCCGTCAATGTTTTCATATCTTCAATCACCAATTTTTCAAGGATTTCACTCCTAATTTACAGATGATGTTTCATTACGCCATGGTCACATGTCATTAAAAAAGTAAGCTTTCATGAAAAGCAAACAAGAAGAATAAAGAGGGCAAAATTAGCAGTTTAACTAGAGTGGAAAACAAAGGAACCTTCACAGCTGTTGCGTCGATGTGTTTGTAGATACTATCTTCTACATTATAGGCTCCAAAACTATTTGATGCTTTTGGTGTGTGGATTATGACACCTTTGAATTCCTTTGGAGGATTATCCGTGTCGGATTATGGCTTCATCCGTTGTTTTCAACATCATCTGATTCAACTCACGAGGATTACACATGGATAATCTTCGTAAAATCGGAGGGATACTTGATTTCATTTCGGCCATCTTTATAATAAATACATTTCAACCTAGTAATATGTAAAGCATAATAAATCGGACTTAAATAATAACCTCATTCAGTTTGTATATAGCCTGTACACGAGTGAAGTGCTGTATACATTTGACCATGTAACAAGCAGCATACTTTTTGAGGCGAAAATATGATCAGTGAACGTTTATTTTAAAAAACAACGCCCAAAGCAATGGAAGAAAAATGACTTAGGAAAGTGAGACTGATTTATATTGATATTTGATATTGCTTTTCTGTTCCAGATTTTTGTAGAAAAGGACACGGCTTGACGACAGCACTGGTCGAAAAAAACACTCTTTTTTTTTGTATTTTTTTGGGGGGCTGTTGTGTTGCACCAGCGATTACACAGTTTGACGTAATTGGAATAGCTGATTTCATATTATTCTTTACAACGGCATGGAACTGGGATATTTCTGCCTTCATTTTATTTTCATTTTCATAGGTAAGTATACACTGTTACGATTTAATAAGATCTTTTTGTCATAATTATCGAATGTATATAACGTTAGTCAATACCGTCAGAATTTAAACGTAACTTGAATATGTCTTTTCTATCCGTAAGACCTTTATCTTTGTCAATTCCTTTCTATGTCTTTTTCTATCTCTTTATGTCCTTTATCTATGTCCTTTTTGTCCTTTTGTCCCTTTGTCCTTTTGTCCTTTTATCTTTTACCTTCTACCTATGTCCTTTTATCTTAGATGTCCTTTATTTATGTCAAAGTATGATCTAACACTTTTAGAGCTGTATATGGAAAAAAAAAACATTCCATGTGTTCCTGGTTTCACGGTACACCCAATACACCATGACATAAGACAAATGCTACCTATACCTCCTCCCCTCGCCTTCATGATCAGGTGTGGCTCAAAACCAACTATACGGGCTGGATTGCTCAATTAGTAGAGACGCCAGGACATTATGTGACCTGAAGCTATAAATTCGAAGCTATTCCCATTTGTTCTCTCTAAACAAAATATTTTTGATTCACATGGGATTTTATTTGATATTTTTTACAGATTTACTGTATGTAAATTTGTATGTGTACATCATGTATACCTGGTCTGATTTTAAGAGTCATTGACTCTGTGAAATGTCTTGTAACGTTTCAAAAAGATGTCTATTTAGCTGGTATATGTGCTTAAGTTGGTCATGGACCACTATAGACAAGGATAAATTTATCTCATAAAACATAAAATATGTATTGATTTACATGAGATTTTATGTGAGATGTATATAGGCCTTTATGTGGTGAACAGGGGAAAGCTACTTCACTTTGAGAGATATATATAAAAAGGTGGCCTATCGGAATCTAAATTTTCCTTGTGATCTCGGGACCAGGGCACATACACTAACAGCTTGGTGAAACGTTGCAAGAGGAACGTTTTATTTGCCAGTTTCATGTTTGTCAATGGCTTTTAACATCAGACCAAACAGACATGATGTACACAGACAGACAAACAGACTTACGGTACGGTAAATACATATGTTAACTGAATGAGATTGAAATAGCTTTCTAACAGACTCATATGCATTTTAGATCCTCCTGCAAGCAGGAACTCGCGATGAAGCCATCATTGGCTTATCAAAGCCGAAAGCTGACCGAAGTCAGTCTCTTATATTCAAATTTAACGTCAATGGTTATGAATTGTCAATTGTCAACAACTCAGTAACTGGACTACATACATTAATCTTGGAGTGACTCGAACAGGGGACCTTATGATTGAAAGGCACTGGCCTTAACCACTGAGCTAACACTCCTGTATAGTTATATTTTTGAGTATATACCAAACCCATAATTTGACATGAACCTACGTGCTACCTCCCATACAAGAAAAACATAGTAACAGTCCATGAATAGTATCGGTATAACAGTTTCGTGCTTAATCCACGATCATATCGTAGGCCTACATGTTTTGTCTAAGCGTATCTAAAGATATACTTACTTTCTTGTTGTGGAGATGAGGGAGGGGGAGAAGGAGTTGAGCAGTCGAGGAGCAAGACCCCCCCCCCCCCCCACTCCGTGTCATCGCAATATTACTTGCCTTGATGATCTCGTTGTAATTGTCTGTGTAACCATACGGAAGACATAAATGACCGAAAAAGTGCTATAATTCAATAAAACAAAATTGCATGAAGCATTTTATGAATAGAACATGTGCCATTTCCTTTATTTATCTCTGAACTTGAGCGAAAAAAACAAAATGATAAGAGCAACATTAATGAAATAAAAACGCGACATTCAAATTTTCATAGAAAATAGCTCTTTTTATGTATGTATGCAGTTCAACGAAATGTGATGGCATTTTGCCGCGAAGATAATTCCGCCAGTCATTCTTCTTAATTTATTATTATCTCTTTCAGTCATTCATACAACAGCTGGAAAAACGTGTGACGTCGGTAAGAAACAGTACATTTTACTTTTGTTCTTAAGATTCCAAAATGTTGTACCAATTTTTTTAGTGGTTGCATGCATCATTTATATTAATGTTTATATCTTTTCATTTAAAACTTTACTCAATTACTAAAAACAAGAATAGATACATATTGAAAGGAAGGAATGAAACATGGGTTTAAAAATATAATTAGAGAAGTCTTTGGTTTAATATGGAGATTCCTTTACAA
Source organism: Apostichopus parvimensis (assembly GCA_000934455.1). NCBI lineage: Eukaryota > Metazoa > Echinodermata > Holothuroidea > Aspidochirotida > Stichopodidae > Apostichopus > Apostichopus parvimensis. Next base: position 44,981 of record KN890221.1, read on the forward strand.
CCTGCTTTCTTTTAGCTCTTAAAGGCGATTATTTTTTCAGTTAAAACCCTGTACGTATCCTAACGTTTTCTCCACTCACCGTGTATACATATATATTTGAAATCGTAATGAGTTGTAAAATCAAGAAGAGTGAAAAAACTTCCAGCCTCCACCGGGATTCGAACAAGGGCCTCCCGCTTTATATGCTGACACCCTATATATACTCTTTCGAGTATATATATATATATATATACTAACATATCTTTCAAAACCAATAAAAAGGTGCAAACTGAACTTTTGGGCTACTCTACCACAAACTATAATGGCGAGAAAGTAAATAGCCGAGATCAAACCTCTGTCCCAGATTATGCTCATGGAGTCATTGTCTGTAACCCTCTCATCAAAAGATCTGGTCCGGATTCGAACTTTTAGACAAAAGGAATTAAGAAATGAGTGCCACCCTTTATTTCTCTCGCCGTCTCCTCCGCGTACCGGGATATCTGTTTGAATAGAGATAACATCCCGACGATGAACTTAAGCAATAAGAAACGACAAGATTACGAGATCAAGACTTAGGCTTTCTTTCTAACTGAAAGTTAAGTTTTGTTGGACACTGCATGCATGGGCTTTAATACCACAAACCGCAATGCTTAGAAAATTACTAGCAGATCAAGATTCTGTCCCTTTTAAATTATGTTCATCGTCTCTAAAGATCTGGCTCGAAGTAGAAAACTTCAACAAATGGGATAAGAGTCGAGTGTCCCGTTTATCCCTCTCGCTGCCGATACCTTCCATTCTGCGGAACCGTAATCTCTTTGAATAGAGATAATATCCAAGACGACGACGCAATGAATAAGCCAGAAGAAACGGCAAGTTTTACCAAAGGCTTTCTTCTTACTGAAATTAACATTTGATCTTTCACAGAACCAACAGGAAAACCACGCATTGTAGGAACTGAACGTGTTGGACTTACCGCAATAAAGTTAATAGTTGATCTTGATGTAAGTATAAAAAAAATCTTCCGGGGGTGGGAGAGGAGTTTTTTTTGGATGGGTGAGGGTTGCGGTTGGGAAGGATGAAAATGAATAAATGGTTATGGATAACTGTGAACACATTTTATTCTTATTTAGGGATGTGCTTTGGGTAAAAGAATGATTTTTTTAAAGTAGAAAAATTTGCCCTCACACCAATCTCGACAAGCAAGGAAAGAGGAATTGTCCTGTAAATATACGCCCGGGCTACCATTTTCCAAATGTGTGATGTCATAGTTCCAATATAGGGAGAGAAATCTTTCGTTTATCTTTCTTTTCCTGTCTATAATTTCAGAGTGAATCTATCAGTTTGATCTTTGTATCAAATTTATTTGTATTTAACCTTTTTTTTTGCAAGTATACCACTTCTAACGATAGAAAGAAAATAGTAAGTTAAGAATGACCAGTAAGATTTTAATCAACATATCTTTTTTGACGTCATTTTTCGAATTAATCAAAGTAATCTATCTTACACTGGTAAATGATGGGGTATGAAAGTCCTGAAAATCGCAAACGCGAAAATGCCAATAGCCGATTAAATTGTGATTTTTCAATAACATCTTTAAGGGCAAAACAAGTGTGCTCATTTACAGTGGATGGGGTTAAATGGATCGCATGATCACAACAAATAAAGATCCCTTGATGTTTCTAAAAAGATTATTTCAAAACTTTCCGACTTCTCTGTGCATAATGTTCCACAAATTCCTTCGAGACTATATATAACAACTGCGCACCGTCGACTTCCAAAATTTCCAACACAGACCCAGTGATATAAACACTGCGCATATAAAATAATACAACGTGTGTACGTGCTTATATCTATCAGTCTTTCATTTTCTTGCTATTATTTCTTTTTTCTTTAGTTCCCAAAGGAAGAATCTGACTGGCCTAAGTGTTCATCCGTACCCTTTCGTCTACAAGCAAATATTCGTCTACCAAAGACTCCTTCATATGTGAAAACATTTCTAGGAAACTCAAACGAACTTGTAGTTGATAAACTAACGAGTTGCGAGCAATATTTCTTTACAGTGAAGGTCTTGGGCTCTGACGGTGTCCTTGGTCCAGCGTCTGCAGAGAAAAATAATATAACAGACAGTCATGGTAAGATCTCACGCCTTCAAAATAAATAATATATACCCTCCTAATGTGCCCTTCCTTATTCCGTTCCCCCCCCCCCCCCCACTCACCCAATGTAACTCACTCACCAGCCGCCGCCCACCCGCCCACCCGCCCGCTCGCCCGCTCGCCCACTCGCTCGCTCACCCGCCCGCCCGTCGGCCCGCCCGTCCGCCCGTCACCCCGCGTATGTTTACGTCCCATTTGCTATTCTGTACTATCCGACGGCCCTTTTTTACGTGGTTTAATGTGTGATATCTGTGGTAATCGAATATATCTCCTACAAATTATAGCGATTGTTTTACTTTGGGGCGCCTAGTTTCTGTAAATTGAAACAGTTACCTATCCAGCAACGCTAAATACATCAACTTTCCTTAAGTTCCCTTGTCGGACTGAGGGTTTGAAAATAAAATAAAAATGCCGTTTGTCATTGGAAAATACCCTCAAACCCAAGCAATCCATGTTGCTCTCGTACTCACAACGCTATACTTGATCAAAACGGGGGGAAATATATAGATATTTCTTAAGTTTTGAAAGATGTAAATGTTGTGCCTATTGGTTCAGTAGTTTGTTTTTCGCCTGTATTGATTACGAAAATTAAGTGCCAGATCGCCATCTCATAGCTTATTGATATACAACAGTTGTAAAACTATGATAACGTGACCAAGGTATTAGTTTTTCGTTTGTTGTTAATAGGTGTTAGCACTACAAGTCACATATGAACATTTCGCACATACGTACGTGCAAAGTGTATGTGTACTGTGGTGCGTACTTAATCCCACACAGACTAGCATTCTAGCATATTCGACAGTATGGCGATGAGCAATTGATATGTGCGTAAAACATAGTGTCTGTAGAAACTTAATCCTACCCCCCCCCCCAAGCGAATGGAACGTCTTTAAATGAATGCCTTTGTATCGTTTAATCTGTGATGTACGTATTGCGCGATGTTTATAACGACAAACTATATTTTTTCCCCGTGTAGTTGCAAATTCCAAATTTCGACCATTTTCGCGAACTTTCCCCAAAACAGTCGAAATTTCGACGGATCATGGTTAATACAAAACCCCTATTTGGATGCACCCTTAGTTAGAAAAGTGAGGAGGGGTGGAAACGTATTCCTGTCCCACCCTGCACTTTTCAAAGTCACGGGGGGAAGTAGCCTGGTCTGCCTGCTCTGATCCTTCTTCCTATACTTCTATATGATGACGTATCATTATAAATGGTACTTGAATGTTTCTATCCTCCATAGATCCTACAAAGTCCCCCGTACTAAAGAAAGTCGTTCAGAGGGGTTCGGACTCTGTAATGAGAGCAACGTGGTCGGTAGGTAGTATCACAGTTTAAGAAGATTTTCGTAAATAACATATTGATATAACATACATTTATATATATATTCATGTTAACACTATTGCAAATTCTACTACATTCACAAATGTTTTCCTCGTCTCCGTTCTATCGTTCCATTGTACACTCATATAATGATATCAAGCATTCGTCTGGCTCGAAACGATTTTCAATCCGCTGTTATAATCAAAACTTTTTAATCAACGACTTCAGCCCAGAATTGTAAATGCAAATTAAGTTAGGCCTATACTTCTTTACTAATAGTCTTGAAGTTAAATGTTAGGTTACTGATATTACGAAGCAAACCAAGTCAACTCACTGGCGCGTGGTCATTCATCGCAGGTGACTGGACAAATACACAACATATTGAGTGTTTAAATCTTTCCGTTTGTAGACGGCAAAAAATTATGATAACTTAACGATACCTCATTAATTCTTTTATTATGTAGCAAAATTTAAAAAATCGCACGTAAAGTTTGTGCATTTCTACAGCATATGTTGATACACTTTATTCGCACTAACAGCATATAGTGAACGTTGTTTTGTAGCGCTTCAAGTAATAAAATTAATCATTTCTGAAGAAAACCGTAAGGCGGGGTTGAAATATTTCATACATTTTTGTCAACGCTGTTCTCCGTTCTTCTCGGTTCCTTTTTTAAGGATTAACATTTCGTATATTAGGCCAATATGTTAAAATCGTTGAATAATGGCAAATAGCTAATGTTCATTCATACTTAGTAAAGATTCCTAAATCCTATTGGTCCATTCAGGTCAGCTGACCGTGGTTAATCCTGTGAGTAACGCACGGTAAAATTACGGGGCATCACTTTAATAAATCTTTGGTTATATGTAACCAAAAATGTTTTGTTTTATGATTTTCCCCCACACAAATGGTAGTGTATGAATGAACGGGGTTAATCAACGGTCTAGCGTACGTTACTCACATGATTAATGCACTCCGGGTGTTAATGCTATCGCTGGATGCACTCGGGCTCCGCCCTCGTGCATCGCTTGCATTATCCCCCGATCGTGCATTAATCCTGTGAGTAACGCACGCTAGACCGTTGATTAACCCCTTATAAATTGATCGAATCGTAGAGTATGCGAAAAGTGAGTA
>KN890223.1:0-10457 GCA_000934455.1 Apostichopus parvimensis
AAGAGGAAGGCAAATTATAAACAAACAAACACACATATACACACACAGATAGGATATTAAGAAAGCAAAGCTTGTCTAAACCAAAAATAATTTGTCAAAATGTTGAGCGTTGGAAGGAACTACCCTAACTAACTCCTTTCAATAAAATAATGTGAAAAGTGGCGATCTTCTTTGAAAGGTATCTTACAGTTTTTTAGTACATATTGGTTCCTGTTTTGAAGACTGCTTACAAAAAATTAGGTTCAAACACTTGACATTTAAGCATCAAAGAATACTCATGAAGAATCATCCACATATATTTTACTTTAGTCAACATCTTCACAAACATTTATTACTGAGACACATTACACTTAATTCATCAATAAAAGCGACCATTTGATTGGTCTTTTCTGAGTTTTGTGGTACCAGCCTGCCAGACACTACTATATTTCATCCATATGGCCATGCAAACTTTTGTGATGCGATAAATATCTAACAAGAAATTTTTAAAAGCTGCTGGTTGTTATATCTAAACACAGCAACTCCAATGCATTTCCAAAAGATTGTGTTGTGTTTCACTTGATTAGCTAGCCTCTGCTTTAGTTTGTGCTCTTTATCATCCTCAATAAGGTATAAGAGACTTGAAAAATACAACAGAGAGAAACATGCAGAATATTCAAGATGCCACAATTAGAAATTCCCTTTAATTATTTTGCACCGAATGGTGCAATCTTGCGATAGACTTGTCTTTATTTCACAGCATTAACCCCTCTTCCACCAGAACAGACCTACGAATTAGCCAACATACATGAATATTCACATGTTCTTAGTGATACAATATTGTTCAAATGAGATACGGGATAGATTTCAATACCTGTCCTTCCGATACCAGCGCTACAATGTATCAGGATCGGGGGTCCACCTGGGTGGCCGGTCCAAGCCGCATCCATCGTCTCCAGAGCCTGGGTTTGATACCAACGAACTTCCTTTCTGAAGTGGAGCATGGCGGACGCAGAACTAGGGGTACCAAAGTCGGGCCAGCTGGTGAACTGCATGTGAGTGACTTGCCTTATTTCGTCAGTCTGAAAAAAAGTAATAATTTGAGGGAAAAAAAAAAAGGTGAGATTTTGGTTGTTGAATGTTCTCCATTGAAAAAGAAAGTATTTAAGAATCAGACTCTCTGCTGCATAATGTGCAAGGTATTGTGACATCTGACTTAAAAAAGTTCCATCCAAGAAATGGTGCTGAAAAACTTGACATAGGCACCACAATGTAGTATAACAAGTTTACACAGGTTTCGGTCTGGCTGTACCCAGAACTGGTTAGGTCTTCAAAAATTTGGTAACTTTAATTAACTAATAATGAATTCATTAATTATCGAATTATATTGATTGCACAATGACAACTAATCAGAGCCCCTGTTAACCTAATTTGTGTCCTGCGGAGTTGGCCTTTGCTAACAATTAACCGTTTATAAAACTAGTAAAACTACAAGTCTTGAAGCATTTCAAACCCGTGACACTACTGCGACTCGTTTAATTACATATTTCTGTGCTTGTTTAAGGCAACCTGGTCTCTTGCTGCGCTACTACCTGCTTTTATGTATAGTTACAATTGATATTTACATTGAGAAATTGGCAAGTCACACACACGTCATGACACTTGCTTGTTTCAACAGGAATTCAAAATGGCCAAATTTCAATGCCAGTGCTTAATGATATGGTAGGAACCTGTAATGAAACTGACATTGCAAGGCCATGCTAGGCAGGACAACATAATGAGTCACTAATTGTTCTGTCTTGTCGTTAACAATGTGCACTATCATCTTTTGTTCTCAATTGTCACCTATTCAATTAGTATCGAGAAAACCGACATCATAAAGAAAACTATATAAAAGGCTATATAGAAGGCTATATAAAAGGCTATATAAAAATACCTCCAAAGAGGTAAAATGATCAATTGGTAGCACCCCCTAAAATCATTGTGTTCTATTGCCTATTTGAACCTACACACCTCTCCTACAGTGTAGATATTGGTCTTTGTTATTTTGCTACATTCCTTCGGGTAACCAAGCTTGCTATTTGCCATGCATTAAATTAAAGTCTCAACCCGAGCCTTCTAAAGCATAGGCTGTTACTGATGAAGCTTAAGGAAAGAAATCAAGGCCCAATATGGCTAAAAACTCATACCCCTGTTTATTCAAGAAACAGTCTTTATTTGCTTGGCCAACAAGTATTTGAAACTGCACAGTAAAACCGCCATGCATGCAAAACAAGCCATGTTCCTTTTGCATAATTCATGAATGATGACATCCCTAAGAAGTGTCTGCCAAGGTTGTCACACACAGCTTAATGTCAGATAGTGGTACCAGCTACCACCAAGAAAAACCCCTTAAAAACTCTGTACAGTGAAAAGTGTGTGGAGGCACTCAATGCAGGAAAATTCCCGCCCTGAGATGCAGTATCATTATGTAGTAACCATTAGGGGACACAGAAAGTAAACACTCCATCAGGTAACAAGTGCGTTCATATGCACTCCTCATCTGATCACTGGGCTTGTGATCTGATCCGATCTGGCCGACTCGAGATCCTGAGCATGAGTGCGTTCATGTGTGGTTTTGACCTAGCAGCAATCTGATATCGACCTTGTCATGAGACCATGATCTCTTGAGGAGTGGCGTACATTATCCCATGTGAACACAGCCTAAGACCAAACTCATGACGGGCAGTGGTGTTTTGTTACAATTATTTTTCTTTCTTTTTTTCAAACTAGGATTATTACTACCCATTTTGTTGTTGTTGCTTAAATCAGGCTCATTTCTTACCATGGTGTTTTTTAAGAGTAGACTGGTGATTGTGTAGTCTTTTTCTCTGATTGCTTCCAAGTTTGAAACCCTGAAGATCCCGTAGTCCTTTGTCGTTTCTTTCTCAGCCGGCCAATATTGGCCGCATTTCTGCCTATTTCTCTCCATGCACTTTGTAGTCATAACCACGGTAAGAACATGTTCACTCCATATCAGATGCCAGAAATCGGAGTAGGTCTTTGGCAGAGGACCTAGAACAGACAAGGTATATCAAAGAAAGTTAATTGAATTATACAGTGGTTTCTGGGAAGAGACAGGAAAGGGATTTAATGAGATATTTGGCATTGGGTGTGATCCTTGCCTATAAATGTATATACAAGGTACTGTGTATACTGCAGCACACTGGACTTGAAGTCCACAGGTCACTGCTGTCGAAATGCTGTCAGTTAGAAGGTAATCATTGCAGGTCACCATTTTTTCCCTGTAGGTCATTATGAGCAAACTTCTCAGTGAAAAAGTTACTTTGACCCCCTCTTCTTTCATCTTTTGAAAGCTTCATTGTAGACATCTGAGTGTAAACATGTAGGAAACTATAAACTAACGGTGTAAATGTTAAGAGAGCTGTTTGCTGAGTCAATGGTAGACAGTTTATGTTAGACTTCTTTCTCATTAGAGCAGACATCAACCATTATAATTGGGGGGGGGAGGGGGGAGGAGAAGTAGTGGAAGGTTATGAACAGAGGGAATTGATATGATTGGGCAAAGGAAGAATGAACTAGATCTGCGTATTGCTTCAGGCTGCCATTATTGTTCACATTTACATCATATTATATTTTGGTCAATTCCAATGACCTCTGACCTCTTCTTCATTTGCATCACAGGTCTAATTTTACTGAGTAGATATATTATATAAATACATATGTATAAATATCAAATTTGTATCGAATTTATCCAAATTTGTCAATTTCTACCATTTGGGACTGATCAGGCGAAGGAAGGAATCGAACCCCGGACCCTATGTCACAGACCAAAGTCCGTACCACTCGACCACAGTGATTCTACTGGTGTGTGAAAGTTTATAAACTGGCATTAAATAAGTGAATTTGCATTTACAACTGCTACAAATTTATTGGATTTTGGGAACCACCTCCGTGACCATGTGACTCTGGTATAGTTACAAAACCAAAGTCACTAAAAAAAACACACAAAAACAAAAACAATTTCTCAAATCTTGCCCAATGATTCTGTTAAAAGCTACCCCGGTAGCTGGTGTGAGTAACATTGGTAATGTAATGGACCAATATGGCTTCTTCCCCACATAAGACAGTGGAGTAAATTACGTACCCTGAGCTGCGATAAACGCATTCTTTTGCTTGTAGCCGTCTACGTAGTTTGCGTTGATGTAATCAGAGAACGGGTCGCCGTTTATGGGAGGCAAGCATACTCTGGAGTGATCGTAGCACACGACGTCAGCATAACGATTTTTTGGCAAGTTAAATTTATGTCTGCAAAAAAGATACAGGAATAAGTTGCAATAAGTGATGAGAAATTTGAAGAAAAGCAAAACAGAGACGATATAGAAAGATGGCGAGCTGTGACTAAAAAAAAAAAGTCAGAGACAAAGATAGATATTAACAAATTTTACAGCCTAATATGTGTTAAATGGATACACATGTGATTCAGAGATATAATTAAAATTTTAAATTTATAAATAGAATGAATCAGTTATTTAGAAAGTAGAATTGATGTTTTAACAGCAGAATGAAGAGGATAGTGGACAGCATACTGTGAGATGGGAACCATAGGAAGCCTACGGTTATCACAGTTATGTATCCAATTTGTACAGTCAACATTTTATTTATGATCTGAGTGGGACTAGGCTCAGAGTCTCAAGGAGTCTATAAAGCACATAAAAAAAAATTAATCCGTTGAATGTACAAAAGAATTAACTAGACAGACTAAATCGCTGCAGCCTGCGTCTTATAGTTAAGAACGTTTTGAAAACACAACTTTCACTTAAAAGTTACAAAACACCGCCATGGCAATAATTATAACTACAAACCGCAGCAGAAGTGGCTAAAATATGTGTTATTCTAGTAAAGCATTATGGATATTTTCATATACCTGGCATCTTTAATAAAAAATTGAATAATATCACAAAGTTTTTCGACCCTTACAACCATCTACATTAATGCAAACACAGTTCAGTTTAGCTGTTCAACTGCCAATCTTAAAGTGGGACAAGTTAATGGTCTATCAAGGTGCAACACAAAAAACCAACCTTGAATATAATTAAGTAAATATTGGCAAACTAATCGTGTTACTCAACCACAAAGTCAACCTTTCTGATATTCTGAAGGAATAACTACCATGCAATATGCTAAGAATAACCCTATTCAACCCTATTCAATTCACTCCAGTGTTACCGGGCCATTATTGGCACGGTAGAACGTGGTGCTAAGGTTGCGAGGAGACAGGTAAGCGAAGAGCGAAGTCAATCTACCATGCAATATGCTAACAAAAACCCTATACAATCATTGTCACAGTTCGTTGATCATCAAATACCATTTCTTTCCCTTCTTTTTTTCCCCCTTTTCTAGCAATTTTTCTTACATGTTGCTAAAAGCACGGTTTAAAGAAGGAAGTGTTTAAACCAAAGGTACAAGATATTGCAATATAATTACAACTTCTGTAGCGTAATATAAGGTTCCTGGTATTGTTCGTGATGACTTGTTATAAAAATTGCAACATTTTGACAAGTTTATTCTTAGTTTATTTTGAGCACAATAGCTTTAACAGAAAAAAAAAACAGACATTACAAAATCACGATGGAAAATACTGTCCATGCAAGTACTCAAAAGTAGGGGAAAGACCTGACTGATGCAATTAAGTATTAACTGTTAATAGACGGCTCACCATGGACCTATAAGAAATTGCAATAGTTCTACATGTACATCAACAAGACCCTTACCACAGTAACCTTCCCAATGAAAGCAATATTCTTCATGGACATACATTTACATTATAATGACCTTTACTATGACATGGATCCTCAGCCATATATTACCAGAAAGTTAAGCTCCCAGGGACAAAAAAAAAATAACCCAAATGGCAAGAATCCATTAATTATTTTCAATCTTTGGTCAGTAGTTTTATTCTGTAACAAAAATGAGTTCTCTCCGAAATTCCATAAACTCCTTCTCCATTCAACGGGACACACACTGCAATCAAAACTGAAGTCAAACATTTCAAACTTATTTTTGAAACTTTTTCACCAAAGGAGAACAAGTCTAAATAAAATCTGTGTTATGATTGCTCCAGTGCGTTAGTCTATAGCACCACCAAAGTCGGTCCAAACCTTTATTTGCAAGTTCTGTTAGTATTAATGGTCGTGAGTTTTTCGACTTTGTTAATTGCGCTAAGTAGCAATATAACTAACAGAGCTGTCGATCTGAAAGGGACATTTTCTTGATTTTTTATTTTAACATTGTCTTGGGCGAGCCTGGGACTATTACAATAATACCTAGCCCATGCTCTGCAATATTGCTTGAGCCAGACAGACATTCCCAGGATGAAGGACACTCAAAAAACAAAAGTCTTGTCAGAGGGAGGAATAATTTATCCAGTATCGCATCGCAAAATGCGATACAAATGCAGAGATGTATAGCAGTTTTGTAGATGTGGACAATAGTACTTTATAAGAGACGAAATTTGACGGACACACAAATTTGAACACTATTGAACTTGTGTAATTCCCTGCTTGTATTAAACCACCCACAGCTTTCAATAGGTTTCTTTACACAAATGCAATGGACCCTAGGAATCTGACAATTACCATGAACAGAACAAAATGATATGAAAGTAAAACTCTTCAAACATCCTCTCCTGGTTTATTGTTGAAGTTTTGCTATCTTTTATCATTATGAGACCAGCATCTGCTATCACTTTCAAGAAATCCATTCATTGGGAAATATGACTCCTAGGTTAAACCTATCTTTAGCTTCATTTTTACTGTCTTGTTTTAAGTTACAGCACACTGCAGCAATACAAGTAACAATGACTACTCTTAGATATCATTCTAAACAATTTGAGATCCAAGGTAAAGTTGAAACCAGCAACATTATTATTTTTTTTTATTTCACTAAACTCTGTCCCTGTTATTAAGCCTCATTCTGCTTGTTATAAACACAAACTTAAAACTGATCCCTATCATGACAGCCTGAATCATTCCTTTTACTGCTGACAGGCTTCCCTGTAATCGTTCTATTAATATCATTATTTTGAGGTACTATATTACACAGATTTTATTCCTGTGTTGAAGAGAGGGGGCCTGACGTTTCGATCCTATCAGGATCTTCTTCGGAGGCTGAATGACAAGTTACAGTAACAGAAGGGACAAATACACACACAGAATACAGACAGGTTTAATAATGAGCCTGTCACAAGAGACTCAGCAGAGTAGAATTAAAAGTGTAAACAATGATGCAGAGTTCGTAAACACAACAAAGGCTGTTAGATTTCGAAAAGCATGACTTGAAAACGGTTACATGCTGGTAGATGCTGTCAACCCGTACAGTTTAATATCCATGACATTGCAGTTTTCCATAACTCCCTACCTATAATACCTACATGCAATATATAGTGGTGGGTATATTTGTGAACTGAGACACAACACACTGTGTATTCTTTATACTTAAATTATGTTTTACAGTTGCTCAGTCCTTGTGAAGGGGCCAATAATGGGGACCAAAAAGAGCATGTCACGCTGCTGACGATGTGATTGTCTGCTACATATGATATGTGCACCAAGAGACGGTTTGGACAGTCTGGGTAATTGTCAGTTAATTTGTGTGTGCTCTGTGAGGTTTTTAAAACACCACTACATCAAGCCATTGTAAACCTCTCCTCCACACAGTTGTCATAAAAAATGTAAGAACCATGGGCAAATACCCTGATAACCTGGCAATTTTGGTTCCTTGCGGTAAAGACAACACTGGTACTAAGATCGCTTCTCTCTTGTCTCCTGCCAAACCACCCCTGCCCCCCCCCCACCTATCTCTCCACAAAGGGGATTGCAAAGGTATACATGTTACTGTAATAGGTTGTGGTAATGTATGAGTGCTGTATAAGCTTACTACATGCCGAGAGCGTGTAATGTTAGGGCATATTAAGTTTTATGTGTATCAATGCCAAGTTTCATTTGATGTTTTTCCCTGCATGTATCACAAACAATCATCATGCCCAAGAACAGCTACGGTCGATAGCCATTCCGCTTTCATAAATCCATTTTTCTAACCCCACTATGACCTAATCTGACTTAAATCTACACTGAATGGCCCACCACATGAAACAAATGCCTTAAAGGATAGCTCAGGGATAATAAAGTTTACAACCCCCCTGTTTAGAAAAGTTGGAAACATGGATACCCACATCAAGGTCCAAACGAACAATATATCCCCATCTGGTAGAGAATATGACTTAAACCAACAACATCTGGGAAACCGCATGCAGGAATTGCACGCAAGATTCAGCAGGTTTACTTTATAGATTATGTTCCTCTTTTTACAGGCCATACATAAATTTACCTTTGAACTATCCATTAAAATGATCCAACTTTAGCAGTTTTATAGTTCTTGTAACATCAGAGTTCTACTTTCAGAAATAATTACACTACGCAAAATTCAAAACGACCCATCTGACTAATGACCGAGTCAGTAACTTTTATGACTATGTGATGTCATCATCTCAGTCAGACATGAACCTCTGTCATTAAGTCGGAAAAAAATGCTTTGCACGCAAAACGACACCTGCAAGACTAAAGGATATTTGCATTTGAATTTATTCCATGGGTTCATATCTTTGCGGAAAAGTTGTTAATTACTTTAAATTTATCAATGACAGGAACTATCACCATTCAGTGACAGTGTCAAATATGTCAGAGGAAATTAACTGTATTAGGGCTGGTCAAAGGAGGTGCATATGATTTAGAAATTGAAAACTTAAGCTCACACTGGGTGAAATGCCATGACTAAGTCTGCGTTGCTTGAAAGCAAACGAAAGACGACATAAACAGGGAAGGTCCTTTGGGTATGACATAAAGTCTGTGCCTTGATAAGACAGCATACATGGTGTCATATCTATTCATGCCTAATGTCAACCTGGAGTTGAAAAATAAGTGTATGTGGATGCAGTACATGTATTCATTACATGTTTCAACATGTAGATGTACACACAGCTGAGGTATATATGTGTATATGGCTGAGGTAAATGTGCATACGACTCAGGTATATGTGGTTGAGGTATATGTGTATGTGGCAGGGGTATATGTGTATACATGTGGCGGGGTATATGTGTATGTGGTAGGGGTATATGTGTATGTGGCAGGGATATATGTGTATACATGTGGCTGGGGTATATGTGTATGTGGTATAGATGTCTATAAATTAACATAGATAACCACAGTATATGTGTAAATGGTGAGGTATTTGTAAATAGAGCTCAATTTATACTGTACTGTGTGCCTACATATTTCTGCATATGACAGAGGTATATGGCTGAGGTATATACGTGCATACAACTTAGGTATATGTGACTGAGGTATAGAGTCAACAAATAAATTGTTGAGGTGTATGTGATAATTAATATGGCATGAAGAGTATACATATTATACATACCAACTCACAATGATGTAACAATGGGGAGGAGTGAGGGGGGCAGGGAACAGGGAGGATAACAAAGCATTTGTGTATTGCCTTCTAGTATCTCATTATATTAGCAGCAACATCCTGCACAGATAAGATAATTCATTATGAACCAATGTAGACATGCAGTACCTACCTATTGTGTCAAACTGACAGAGGACAAAAGTATAATGTCCTGCTGCCTGGCTGGATGCTGTAGCCCCCACAGCATGCTACTTTTTTAAGGTATCTTACCTAAAACTGATATTTCCACATAACTAATATGATAGGGTCTATGATAGGGATCTTACCTAAAACTGATATTTCCACATCAAGGGGGTTGCCAACCTTGTTTATGTTATTGCCTACTTAAAGCACACACAACTAGCACATTTGAGATCATTTATGTTGTCGGTGAGCCTGTTTGCATTTGATACCGATGTAGTAATACACATCGCTCTCTGGCCACTAACCTTGATGCATTAAATGTCCCAGTGGGGGGCTCCGCCCTGATGGCTGCATACTCCTGGTACATACCACTCTGTTTTTGTGTCAACACATACTCCACCAGACTCCTCATGTCTAAACCATGACCATCAGGCTGGTGAACACACTCTTCATCATATTCCTCCTCTGCTGGAATGTTTTCCGAGATATCAGAATCTGTTACCGAGGGTCTGGGGGGTTTGGGTGGGGGGTCCTCCGGTTCATCGCTGGAGAGGCCATCGGCGTCGCTGCGGCTCAAACGGTCGTCGGTCGTTAAGGTCCTGGCTTCGCCGAGGAGTGTGTCACCGTTACCCATTACTATGGATGGTTGCTGTGCAGCTTCTTGTCTTTCATCAAAATCAAGTTCACTGCTGCTACTCATACCGTTTATTTTGACAGCCTCGGCAGATTCAGCCTCATGTTTGCCTCCATTGCTGATACCCACAGTGTTTAAACTTTCACTACTACCTCTGGGTTCTGGGACAGTGTCTTGCAAGGAGCCACTGCTA
>KN890223.1:11993-22683 GCA_000934455.1 Apostichopus parvimensis
TTGTGCCTCGTCCGTTTTTATGAAAGCAGTACTTCCAAAGTTAATCTTTTACGTGACGGTAACAGTTTTCAAAACAGAGGACAAGTCTGCAAAGGTTTATACAGAATCACAAGCTGCCTGCGGTATACAACAATACTAGTATGGAACACTGCAGAACAGAAACTTGTCTAAACCCAGTCAGCCATAGCCCTGCACCCCCTCTCACATTTACCTTGCATATTGACATTGCCACCAATTCAGTCCTATTCCCTTTTTGTCTTTGTCATTTCTTTTGTGTGTATGTGGGTTTGTGTGTGTGTCATTTTCTGTTCCTTTTCATATTTCCTTCTAAGTGCTTCATATTTCTAAATGACAAGCTCTGAATTACTTCAAATAAGTCAAGGTGTAAAAGTGTGCCCTGTTCCAGAGACGTATACGGTTGACATTTTGAAGTTTAAAAAGCCAAAACAGATAAAATGGTACCAAAAAAGAGATACCCAAACATTGACGGAAAATGAACAAACTTTGGATGACGTGACATGCCCTTTACAACACTGATATATTCAAGCAACACAGGTTACTACTCTGGTTTTCCTCTTCCAAAAATACTGAAAATAGATATGAACTGCACCACATTTTTGCGAAGTCCTGAAGAAATGTTAGTTCCTGTCATAAAACAGGGAACACTCACTTCACACCTCTTAAGACATACATTTCATCGCTGCCAATGTTATAATGCTGATGATATAGTACATTCCAGTCGTGTTATTTTAGACGGCTAGGAATTTTAACCGACAGAAATTTGAGATTTAATTAGCACGTTTCTAATCCAGAAGTTTCCTCAGACCTGTACAATGGACGATTATAGGCTCACAGTTAACTCAGGCTGTATTTATGCAAACACAGTAGAGCCGTGCGACTTAGAAGCATGTCATGTTTCATGGATTGACTGCTCTTACGATCGAATTCTCTACGGTGTTGCAAAACACAGATCGTTTACATCGGTCGTATCGTATCATGCCACGCTCAAGAGCACTAACGAAGTCACTGTGGCTCCATGGAGTTAATCATTTCTAAGAAACGGAGCCGAAGTTATTTGTTTTTTTCTACGTTATGTTTGGGGAAACAGGAATATATGCACGTCGACCATGTTCACATTGTTACTGTACCTCAAGCCTAATAAACCTGTCAGACATGTTAGTAAAGGGTAGCTTATCATAGCTGTGCTTCTCTTTCAATCCACTAGAGACGGTTATTGCTGATAAATGAGCAAGATGGAGTATCCAACTGTATGCATACATTGAGAAGGTATTAAACTGTGTTTGCTCAAATAAATCACTCCTATGTATTTCTCATGAGGGGAAATTATCTCAGGGGGAAGTGTAATGAGTTGCCATGGAAATGGAACAAAACATACAAGCTAAAGTGCTCTTCTTGGAACCGATCATTGCATAATGACTACAGGAAAGTCACGTAAGGATAGATATCCTTCGAAACTTGACCAATTTCCCTCTGACCATATCATCCAAACAGAGCCTTAAGATTAAACAACACAGCCCTAACAGTTCTATCTTTGATGAATATAATAGATCCCCAAATAAACTGGTTTGAGGGGCCAAGAGTGAGACCAGTGTTCAGTGGTGTTTTGAAAACATCCCCTATGACTGAAGTGATTATTGCTGCTCTGAAACTTTTGGCAGGACCGTGGCACCCCTCCCCAGCTTGGGGTACTGGACTATTTTGGTTGAATGCCGCCAACGTTTACAACGCTTAACATGTCATTTGTAATAAGAAAAAAATCTGCTTGTTCTCTTCTTTCAATTCTCTCATATTTCCATTAAATTATGAGCAAGTTACTTGGCATAGTTTCAACCTTGTTGCTATGGTGACAGGTTTAACTCCTCCTCTAAACTGTGGAGTGAGTGTTCTCTCAATCAAGCTGATTTTCAGATGAAGCTGTGTCTAGGAGGAAGATAATAGAAACTGTCACATTCTTCTTGAGAAGTACATACTTGAAATACACTTCCCATGACGTCATTCACAGAGAGTTCCTAGTGGCTAGATGATTTCGGGGAGAAGCATGTAATATACACCTACACTTATTATCATGGAGAAAAAACCAAAATCAAACACAGTCAAACACACTTTGGTGAAAACTTCATCTTATTCCGTTATTAATCAATCAGACAAAAACCTCCAAAGTTACCTAGCTACTATATACTCAAAATTTGAAAGATTTAAAATTGAAATTTATGATTTACGCACTAGCCGTATTGTGGCTCCAATTTTAACGAATGGATGAAAAGCCATATTAATACATAGCTGCTCATAGGTCCTTTTACATACGATTATATCATTGTTAAATAGTATTGTCTACAATTATGGAATAAAGAACACAAACCTCGTGCAAACAAATGCTGACATCATCAAAGATAATTCTGGCATTTGTAGGAATGATATTTGTGATATATTCTATTCATCTAAACACTACTTAGAAGGTTTGAAAGTTAAACTGTGGAGGAGTACATGACTACATGGCAATGGTTTACATTAATGAGTTGGCAAAAAGGAGGTTTATCCTTTTTTTCACCTACTATGAATGTGAAATTCTTTGATGACATTAATCTCAGCAACAATTCATCCTTCACACAGGTCCCATAAGTTGGCATAAAAAAGTATATGGTGGGGGGGGGGTAAAAACTATGGTGCAGGGCGGGGTGGTTAAAAAGAAAACATCAGTCCAATTTAAGGTAGGTAAAAAATTACGTTAGAAAGTTTCCAATGGATATATATTATAAATCATGTATCATTCTAGAAAGTTCTTGCTTGCTTAGTAAAGGAGTGGCACTTCCATACTTCCATAGAGGTCAATAAAGTACAAGCCAATGAAATAAGTACACACCAAAGGTAGAAAAGGACCCATCATGCAGTAAGATTCCGAGAAAATGTGTGTAACTATTTTAGAATATGATTGCACTGTATGCTATGAATATGCACAACTGCCTTTACTGAGCTGAATGAAAGTAAATTTGCATGGGGTCTGTTTAAATGCAAAAATTCTAGATACTGACAGATAAGAGCAACGTTACTGGGAACTATGAAGGAAACTAAAGATACAGTATTTATCTATCTCCAGAATATTTACTGAGTTCGATTAACTGAGAGCATCAATAAATTTGTAAATCTTTAACATTCTACACCATCCCTAAGCTGAATACTGCCCTCACCCTTCTAAATTAACCACTCAATTGACAGGCTCCTCCTTACAGACCAGTAAAGC
This sequence comes from Apostichopus parvimensis, assembly GCA_000934455.1. Lineage (NCBI taxonomy): Eukaryota > Metazoa > Echinodermata > Holothuroidea > Aspidochirotida > Stichopodidae > Apostichopus > Apostichopus parvimensis. The sequence goes on from KN890223.1 coordinate 15,253, forward strand.
ATCAGCAGATAAATAATGCAAATAAGTTTGCCAGCAGTATTGCTCACCCACAGGCTATTTTCATTTCTGCATAAAACAAAATCTTTCAATTTTAGCAAGTGACTGTTTGATGTTACATAATTGTACATCTTAATGAACCACTTCTTCATTCATTCATTAACAATACCATTAAAAAAATTGTTTACCTGTTTGATTGATATTTGTTGAAGATCCTTGAAAGGATACATGCAATGCAGTAAATGAAGTAGAATCTACTCCTTAATTCCCACCTTCTCTCTCCTGCCCACCCCTTCCCTGCCATGTTTTTCATTTTTGGTTTTGCTTAATGCCTCATTAAACTTATATAGTAAAGAATCAAAAATGGTAAAAATGAAAATAAAAATTTGAAACAACTTTCTTTGACAAAAACTTGAGATACCAGTGCACCCCAATACAGAGAAAGAATGCACTTTCAAAATGAAATGGTAAACAATTTAGCATACATCCTACTCATCAATTGACATAAATCTATCTCACTGCTTGCTTGCTTTCTTTTTTCAATTCACTGTACATGTTCGGCAACCAGTGAGTGTGCCCCTTTAAAGTAAACCTGACTAAATATTAATTGAAATTTACCTTTTCAAGTTTTTACAATAGCCTTGAATATAGAATACAATTACAACCACAAGATCACGTACCTTCAGTATGTTTCAGAGAAAGACCCGGTTGTAATGTTTTTGTGGGTTTTGACATAGTACTACCATTTCTTGTCAATTAATTCTGGCAAAGGTTCCCACTCATTTTAATCTCTTAACCACTGACTAGATACCAGTACATCTGCAGGCTTTCTTAGTAAATGCTGGTTCATGTGACGCAGTTATACTGGATAGTAAATGATACTTCATGTACAAGAACCCTTCTTCAAAAAACTGAAATATCATGCAGCTCAGTAGACCTTAATATTTACCACAAAGTTTTTAATTACATATATACATGAATATGAGGGTGGGGTTCTAAGGTGGCACACACAAACGGTCGTCTTGGTTACTTACGTAGGAATAGTGGCACGGTTGTTTTTTGTTGTAAATTTTCCAATATCAAACCGTGTGTCTTTTTCCTTTCATGTGTTTTCAGTGTTTTCAGAGAAGTTTGAGACTGGAATGTCATTTGTTGCACCCATTCCTGCTCCTGTGACCGCCACCTAACATCCCCATTTGAAGGACGAGAGTGTACTGTAGAAGCTGATCACTTTCTCAAATACTGGGGAGGGGGGTTAGGGAAGAGATAGGGGTTTCCCATTCATTATCACTGCAGTGAAACCCATAGTGAAGGATGTTGTTTCTAAACCATTGACAGAACAGACCAAAACCCTTTTTCCTTCCCAATTCGAACGCAAGAATACTGAGATCTACCAAAGACGGTTAAAAGAAGAAGAAAGGAAACTACAGATCCACAATCTGAACAGGTCAAGAAACCTGATTCAGTGGGGGGGGGGGGGTAGGGGAGGGGTTTGAAACAGTCACCCAATGGTTGCAAGGCAGAAACTCTACCCATGACACCACTTCTTCACCAGGTTTCAATGAGTTTGTTTATATTTAAAAAATAATAAAGCATAAGCAATGTCCTTTTGCTGTGGTACTATTTGAAAAGAAGCACATTTTATTCCTGGATTGTATTGCTGAAAAGAAAGAAATTTTCATTGCATTGACAGTACAGACTTTCTTTAATAGGTATGTGCGGAGAAAAATGGTGTTTGCAAACTGCTCAATTTGCTTCAAAGATTAATTTCAAGTATCGTTTATGTGAACTTAGTGCCCTTACCTGTTTTATGATATTAATACTAAAGTTTCTTTCCAAAAGAAAACACCTCTATGTCCCTACCACCCTTCCCTGGTCCCCAACCTCTCCACACTGCAACGCTTTTCTTTTTAAAGCAAATTTGTCCACAAATTTTTGGTAAATTTTCAATTGCTATTCAGTACCAAGATTCCATAACAATGTAAGTCATTTGCTTGTCTAGTCAAGTTTCATTTAAAAAAGGAAAGGAGCTGTGTTGAAAGATTTTTCAGAGTTTTCATTCTGCTCTTTTGCATTTATTTTTGGTAAATTTTCAATTGCTACCCCATTCCAAAATTTCATTACCAGTGTAAGTCATTTGCACAGTGGCAGTTGAAAATTTTGAACCCTTTCAATTTGCTTGTTACATGTGATTAATTCTACAATGGAAAAGTCTTCACTACGAAACATTGAAGATCTATTAATTTCTCTCGCTCATTAACTCTCATTAACATATGTCAGTTGCTATCTTATTTCGAGTTATACTCGAAAGGTTTGGTAAATGGCCGTCCAAACGCAAACAGCACCTTTTAGCTGGCCTAGATGTCATAAAAACTGAATAAAACCAACATGAGTATTAAATAATACAATAGAAAAATATATATTTAAACACTCACCATATCCCTGGGATAATTCATACGGACTTGTAAAACATCATCAACAGTTAACTCCATATTCTCAGATTTGTTTAAAATAAGACCAAAAAAAGAGGAAGTTTCTTCAAGTTTTAAATCAGAATACACAGATACTTAACGGTATCCTGCACAACTTATTTAGCAAACACTTGTAATATTCCATACAGTACCTTGTCTTAAAAACAAAACATTCAAATATCATTGAAGCAAAAGTAATTCCATCCACAATGGATCAAGTTATAAATTTAATTCTTTAGATTGTCACTTAAAAGAGACTAAAAGAATTTCCGATTATTAGCGAAGATCAGAAAAGAGATCAGGTCGTCTCATTGAACAGACTCACAACTGGCCGTCAATACTGACACACCGTACCGTAAATAGAAATCAGCTACTGAAAATTTCGTCCTCACCGACAGGAGAGAAAAAAAAAAACATAATCCAAATCAAGTTAAATATATCTCTGAAATCAAATTATCCTGATGTCAAAAAAACAAGAACCAACAACAGCCATTTGAAATGGACTTCCACCAAATCCAAGAAACCTGGAATGTAGAGCTGCCTCTGTTCTTTGTACAGAGCTCTCTCATAATCCACGACGCAGCAAAGAAGAGAAATAAATCCAACTACATGCGGGCAGCGATGTCAACAGAATTCACCGACAGTGCAACCTGCCTGTGGATTTGAACTGATCAAAATGGCCAAGGCAGAGAGCGAGTGAGAGAGATAGAGACAGAGAGATAGAAAATTGATGGTTCTATATTCAAATAATCATTGGGAGTGGAAAGCAGCATGCAACTTCACTGTAATTACTTTAGTGTGCGTCTTTCGTCGTCTTCTTCGTCATGGAAAGGAAACGAAACATCCAAGTTATACAGTGGGGAAACTACAGCTGAGAGGTCTGCCCTTGTATCATCAACTATCTCCAGCCGGTGAGGAAAGCTTTAAAGGGATTGTGTCATCTTTTTGACAAAAGGGAAAACTTGATCTCTACACGAGCTGACACGAGAAAAATATAGTATTCCTGCTTCATCAAAGAAGAGGATTTCCATTTACAAGTAGGTTCAGTGAATAGGTTTGGATGAATTTATCTACACCTCTGAAACAAGTAATAAATAAATGTAAAACACAGAAGTTAATGAGGCCAGTTGGGACAATTTTCTTACTATGTTAGTGCCAGTCTGTACAATACGGTTCTTTCATGTTACATTTCAAAGAAATTGTGCTGACAGTATGATGATGACGATAAGATTAAAAGAAGTCATTTTTTAAAACTTTTTTGACATGTTTATAAATAAATAAATTTGCTTTTTAGTATTTTTACATGAACATTAATAATAAAAAAAAATTGTAGTTTTTTTTTTAGCTTACAAAACAATCCAGAGCAAAGCATGTCCAGTTTAAGCTGAACAAACTCCATAAATTTGTTCAAATAATTATGCAACACCCCTAATTCAGCAGCTGTACAACCTAACATCAACATTTTAAACCATTGGGGGTATTGGGAGGGGTGGGGAGTTTTTTTTGGGGGGGGGGAAGGGGATAGCAGTTAATTTTGTGGTAGGAGTGTCTTAGTTGTTTAGTAGTTAACTTTGCTCATTTTTGGTATCCTTTTTGATATTATAATAAAATCACATTAAAGTTTATAAGCTTTCCTCCGTCAAGTTTCATTTGGAAAGTTTGAAATTTTCGTTTATATGCTGTTACATACTACTATTACAGGTACGTCCTTGGCAAAGAAATGTTCAAAATCAAATCTAATAACTTAATTACTTAATTAATAACTGAATAACTTGCTCATTTACCATAAAGTTTTATGTAAATGTCTAGGAAGGTGACTCAGTCTCATCAATTATAATCTTACAATTGTGACACTTGGCACATTTGTGCAAAATTATAGAACAAAACTCAGAAATGCTGTTTAATTTCATTTATGCCATGCTAGTTCATGTACTATTTGTATCAACAACATTTGCTGAATAGATTTCTTTTTACCTTGTTGAGCTTAGGATTCATATGTAACAATGTTTTCTTTATTAAGTGAAGTCTCATAGAAATGTTATGAAACACAAAAATGAATTTCCTAACGAAGAATCCTCCCCCTTTTAACTATCTGAGGATACCTGCAGGGCAGTGGTTGGTTTTGTCTCTACAGTGGAACCTACCTCTGGGCAAAACTGGCATAATCAAACCGATGACAAGCTCTGGCAAGATATGTCTGAAGGTATCAATCCAGTGGGGATCTAATTTAAACCAGAGAAAAATGCTGAGAGATTGACCCCTTAGGTTCACCTTCCAAACTGGAAAGTAATGAGACATAACAGAGAAGAAACTAGAGAAAGAAAGAGTGTAAGCAAAGACAGAGAGAAAGAGAGAGAGTGGGAGGGGGGGGGGGGATTTGAGAGGCAAAGAATAACGGAATAACTCTTTCCCTTTGGTAAGATTAGACAAAGATCTGGAAAGACAATTGCTCTGTTACAGATGAAGTGAAAAACGTTTCACAATATCAAACTAGAGTTATCATACGCTAAGCTTATAGTGGGGCCAAGAAATACTTTAGTTTTGGTAACAGAGAGAGAGGTCCTGCAGGTTCCCTTCCTTTTCAAGTGCTCTGAATTTCAAGATGGAGAAAACAATTAGTTTTGACAGCTGAATTTCAAAGGATTCAAAAGTATCATGAACTATACACAAATGGAGTCCAGCCAGTTCTGTGAGTATATGTTAAGTACATACTGTGTACGTAACATAAAACCAATGTAGCAGACTTTGCATGATCACAATATATATTAATCCCAATTTATGTTCTACAATTATAATACATTAAAAAAAATCTGCTATTTTGACTGATTTCTACTAATGTCATATTTAGCCACAACTTTTTGGGACGTAAATATGTATATATTACGAGAGAATCATGCTCGTCACATGGGCACAGTTTCAATGAGTAGTTGTATATAAAGTGGCAAGAACTCCTCTAAATTATGTTTCATCACATTTTATATCTCTAACCGTCTGTAACTTGACTGACATGCAGTTTACGACAATTACAAATATCATACTCCAAGTAGTTGAAAAAAAATTTAACTAAAGAAAAAGGACTACAAAGTATCCCAAAATAAAGACTTACCATGACTTTGATATTTAGTATACAAAGTTCAGTATGTTTTGTATCCGACTGGTAGACTAAAAGTCAGACGTGTACAGTAACACACAGTGCCTCGTGTGATATCTCTATTAAGCAATCATTTTTTCTCATGCATATAAACATACAGACGCCAAGCAACAACCTGAATCAAATATGATTACTACATGTATTCCTGCAGGCTGATAAAAAAAAACTAATTCACAGACTTTGTCCTGATTACAAGGGCTAAACAAAGTGGATATAAATATAGTTTATGATTCAACCTTAAAGGTCTATGTGTAATTTCCCTTCCCCCACCCCCCTCGATTTAGCGTCGAAAGATAAAGAAGACAGCTTTCAGTTTCCATTTAGTCTTCTATTGAACAAATTATGCAGATTAGGTAACAAATGATTTTTAAATGGCATCGTTAAATCATGAACCAAACTACATGAAAGGATGTAGAAGTGGCAAGTTGCTGTTTCAACTATTGTGATAATAAAATAAGGGGAGTGGAGGGGGAGGGAGCAAAGAGGGAAAATGGAGACAACAAGGTAAAGTTCCACAATATCACAAGGGATAAGCAGTTTATTAATGTCATAATACTTTGATTGAACCTACTGAAACTTTAACTATGAGAAATTCATGATCACATTCATAATTTAAGCAAACTTAATAAATGTTACCGTCTTTTTTTGTTGGTGGGAAGATGAGGGACGGGGGGGGGATCTGAATGTAATGATTCATCAGGGATGTCTTTCAGCTGGTGATTTTGTCAAAATATTATCAAAGGCAACAAAACCCTCGTTTTATGAAACTTTATACTTGCAATATTTTAATTGAATTTTTGAAAATGTAATAAAGGAACTAAGAAGGTATAGAGAGTTTGAGATGATCTGTGGGACACTTTTAATTCAAATCGTGCTTTAAATTACATCACCAGCGTGAGTTAAGGTTTCATTAGATTCCGACATGTATCTTTATTAAAGATGATTTCAAATTTTAATATTTAATAAACCAACTTGGAATAGATTACCAGTACAGCCTGTCAAGTGCTATTCTCCTGAAACATGAGTATGGAAGAAATTGGTATAGAAATTTAGAGCCTTCCTACACATTTACATATTCATATTTTTATGAGTAACATCTGATAAACGTATCTGCCATATCTGTCAGATCAATGAACCTGAAGTTTTTGCTGTGATTTGCTACAATTAGCACCAATAATGGCAGCTTTAACTGAAAGCAACATGTTTCTGGAATGAACCAAACTGTTAACAGGAACAAGGAAATTATGCGTAGAAAGTTTGCAAAACAAAAAAAAAACCCAAAAACAAGTTAAAAAAAACATGATATGAAGTTTGTGGGATGCAAAACGGTCTACTTGACAAAACGTTTTAAAGTCTCAATACATATTTACTGATAAATTCCGGAAAACAAACTTCCGAAGCAGATTCAATGTTTCTTATTCTAAATGCACTCTGACCAGGTGGGTTTAATGAAGAAAAGCTGTCGCAATTGAAAGAAAGAAATTTAATTTCTGTTGCCCTTATGGCGCAAACGATTTACCGTAAAATCACTGCGACCGCCCATATCAGCATGCTCATTACACAAATATAACCTATATATACTTGTATCGTCCACTTTTGGGACCCAATTTCATGGAAGAAACGTCTGAAAACACCTGTTTATTCATTGCAATGGAAGGAAATGACACAATGGTCGCAAGCTACATCGGTAAGACCGAAAGAAAGATACTATTCAAGAGACCTAACACAGGCTAGCCCACGAAAGTGAGAGTAAGATAGGCCTAACGGTCGTAAACAAAACAGAGAGATTTGATTGGTGCATGATCTGGTTGG
>KN890223.1:22733-33407 GCA_000934455.1 Apostichopus parvimensis
AACCTAACATCAACATTTTAAACCATTGGGGGTATTGGGAGGGGTGGGGAGTTTTTTTTTGGGGGGGGGGAAGGGGATAGCAGTTAATTTTGTGGTAGGAGTGTCTTAGTTGTTTAGTAGTTAACTTTGCTCATTTTTGGTATCCTTTTTGATATTATAATAAAATCACATTAAAGTTTATAAGCTTTCCTCCGTCAAGTTTCATTTGGAAAGTTTGAAATTTTCGTTTATATGCTGTTACATACTACTATTACAGGTACGTCCTTGGCAAAGAAATGTTCAAAATCAAATCTAATAACTTAATTACTTAATTAATAACTGAATAACTTGCTCATTTACCATAAAGTTTTATGTAAATGTCTAGGAAGGTGACTCAGTCTCATCAATTATAATCTTACAATTGTGACACTTGGCACATTTGTGCAAAATTATAGAACAAAACTCAGAAATGCTGTTTAATTTCATTTATGCCATGCTAGTTCATGTACTATTTGTATCAACAACATTTGCTGAATAGATTTCTTTTTACCTTGTTGAGCTTAGGATTCATATGTAACAATGTTTTCTTTATTAAGTGAAGTCTCATAGAAATGTTATGAAACACAAAAATGAATTTCCTAACGAAGAATCCTCCCCCTTTTAACTATCTGAGGATACCTGCAGGGCAGTGGTTGGTTTTGTCTCTACAGTGGAACCTACCTCTGGGCAAAACTGGCATAATCAAACCGATGACAAGCTCTGGCAAGATATGTCTGAAGGTATCAATCCAGTGGGGATCTAATTTAAACCAGAGAAAAATACTGAGAGATTGACCCCTTAGGTTCACCTTCCAAACTGGAAAGTAATGAGACATAACAGAGAAGAAACTAGAGAAAGAAAGAGTGTAAGCAAAGACAGAGAGAAAGAGAGAGAGTGGGAGGGGGGGGGGGGATTTGAGAGGCAAAGAATAACGGAATAACTCTTTCCCTTTGGTAAGATTAGACGAAGATCTGGAAAGACAATTGCTCTGTTACAGATGAAGTGAAAAACGTTTCACAATATCAAACTAGAGTTATCATTCGCTAAGCTTATAGTGGGGCCAAGAAATACTTTAGTTTTGGTAACAGAGAGAGAGGTCCTGCAGGTTCCCTTCCTTTTCAAGTGCTCTGAATTTCAAGATGGAGAAAACAATTAGTTTTGACAGCTGAATTTCAAAGGATTCAAAAGTATCATGAACTATACACAAATGGAGTCCAGCCAGTTCTGTGAGTATATGTTAAGTACATACTGTGTACGTAACATAAAACCAATGTAGCAGACTTTGCATGATCACAATATATATTAATCCCAATTTATGTTCTACAATTATAATACATTAAAAAAAATCTGCTATTTTGACTGATTTCTACTAATGTCATATTTAGCCACAAATTTTTGGGACGTAAATATGTATATATTACGAGAGAATCATGCTCGTCACATGGGCACAGTTTCAATGAGTAGTTGTATATAAAGTGGCAAGAACTCCTCTAAATTATGTTTCATCACATTTTATATCTCTAACCGTCTGTAACTTGACTGACATGCAGTTTACGACAATTACAAATATCATACTCCAAGTAGTTGAAAAAAAATTTAACTAAAGAAAAAGGACTACAAAGTATCCCAAAATAAAGACTTACCATGACTTTGATATTTAGTATACAAAGTTCAGTATGTTTTGTATCCGACTGGTAGACTAAAAGTCAGACGTGTACAGTAACACACAGTGCCTCGTGTGATATCTCTATTAAGCAATCATTTTTTCTCATGCATATAAACATACAGACGCCAAGCAACAACCTGAATCAAATATGATTACTACATGTATTCCTGCAGGCTGATAAAAAAAAACTAATTCACAGACTTTGTCCTGATTACAAGGGCTAAACAAAGTGGATATAAATATAGTTTATGATTCAACCTTAAAGGTCTATGTGTAATTTCCCTTCCCCCACCCCCCTCGATTTAGCGTCGAAAGATAAAGAAGACAGCTTTCAGTTTCCATTTAGTCTTCTATTGAACAAATTATGCAGATTAGGTAACAAATGATTTTTAAATGGCATCGTTAAATCATGAACCAAACTACATGAAAGGATGTAGAAGTGGCAAGTTGCTGTTTCAACTATTGTGATAATAAAATAAGGGGAGTGGAGGGGGAGGGAGCAAAGAGGGAAAATGGAGACAACAAGGTAAAGTTCCACAATATCACAAGGGATAAGCAGTTTATTAATGTCATAATACTTTGATTGAACCTACTGAAACTTTAACTATGAGAAATTCATGATCACATTCATAATTTAAGCAAACTTAATAAATGTTACCGTCTTTTTTTGTTGGTGGGAAGATGAGGGACGGGGGGGGGATCTGAATGTAATGATTCATCAGGGATGTCTTTCAGCTGGTGATTTTGTCAAAATATTATCAAAGGCAACAAAACCCTCGTTTTATGAAACTTTATACTTGCAATATTTTAATTGAATTTTTGAAAATGTAATAAAGGAACTAAGAAGGTATAGAGAGTTTGAGATGATCTGTGGGACACTTTTAATTCAAATCGTGCTTTAAATTACATCACCAGCGTGAGTTAAGGTTTCATTAGATTCCGACATGTATCTTTATTAAAGATGATTTCAAATTTTAATGTTTAATAAACCAACTTGGAATAGATTACCAGTACAGCCTGTCAAGTGCTATTCTCCTGAAACATGAGTATGGAAGAAATTGGTATAGAAATTTAGAGCTTTCCTACACATTTACATATTCATATTTTTATGAGTAACATCTGATAAACGTATCTGCCATATCTGTCAGATCAATGAACCTGAAGTTTTTGCTGTGATTTGCTACAATTAGCACCAATAATGGCAGCTTTAACTGAAAGCAACATGTTTCTGGAATGAACCAAACTGTTAACAGGAACAAGGAAATTATGCGTAGAAAGTTTGCAAAACAAAAAAAAAACCCAAAAACAAGTTAAAAAAAACATGATATGAAGTTTGTGGGATGCAAAACTGTCTACTTGACAAAACGTTTTAAAGTCTCAATACATATTTACTGATAAATTCCGGAAAACAAACTTCCGAAGCAGATTCAATGTTTCTTATTCTAAATGCACTCTGACCAGGTGGGTTTAATGAAGAAAAGCTGTCGCAATTGAAAGAAAGAAATTTAATTTCTGTTGCCCTTATGGCGCAAACGATTTACCGTAAAATCACTGCGACCGCCCATATCAGCATGCTCATTACACAAATATAACCTATATATACTTGTATCGTCCACTTTTGGGACCCAATTTCATGGAAGAAACGTCTGAAAACACCTGTTTATTCATTGCAATGGAAGGAAATGACACAATGGTCGCAAGCTACATCGGTAAGACCGAAAGAAAGATACTATTCAAGAGACCTAACACAGGCTAGCCCACGAAAGTGAGAGTAAGATAGGCCTAACGGTCGTAAACAAAACAGAGAGATTTGATTGGTGCATGATCTGGTTGGCCGGGGCTTGCAAATTTTGATTGAAGATTGTAGAATCTACGGACTCGTTAAAAAATCTGGCGAATTTTATTCAGCTCAAAACGTTTAACCACAGATAAATCAATAAAAATAATGAATATTAATATGAAACTTGCATAGAACGGTGTCATTTTTACTGAGCTTTTAGGGCAGTAAGCTGGAAAGGTTGAAGTATAAATTTGGCAAACACACATTGAAACTTTAATAATTTGGAGCAGCTAACTGAAGGTAAACAGAGAGAACTGTGAGTGAAATTTCGGGGTAAATAACTTATGTTTTACGAGAAAGCTGCAAGACTGTTTTTCAGAGTGGCATAAAGTTAAAGCCCAATGCATAAATACAGCCTGAAAATCCTACCGCTGAATTCAGTTCCATAGGCATTCCTTTTCTAACCTGTTTTGATTATTTCTCCACATTTGGCATCCATTTTCTGTTGTATGACTCATACCTTTTTCACCCACTATTTATTTTTTTCTTTTACTAAATAAGAAGTGAATTATCTTTAACAGCTGTATGGGGGAAATCTTAACATTAGTTTTATTCCCTGCCAACAAATGATTGACAGCTCACAGTTGATCATGAAATAATTAAAATGTTGCTAAAAATAAGTCCATAAACTCTTTTTTGATTTCTTGTCAAAATGTCTTGACAGTTTGCTGCAAGAGCTGTCTTGTGCAACAGACTGTTTCAGAACCTGGATGAGTGACTGTCACCACACGTTACATACTCACTCTCTCTGTCATTGAAAAGGACAGCTTGAATAACGAAAGCAAAACATGGGCCAATTGTGTTCTGTCAGGGGAGGTAGGAGGAGTAGAAGGGGGGAAGGGGTGGAGGTGAAGTGATAGAGTGCTACTTTGATACAGATAATGTTCATAGCACATGAAAGAAGTCACAAGAACTACTTTGTTTTTCATTCTATTAAAAATGTACTTGTACGTGTCTCTCTGCAGGTATACTTTTAGAGTATTTTGAAACAAAACAGAGATCAAAGATGTATATTTTATGATTCCAAACTACACATGTGCAAAACGAAATACACAAGGATGGGGACGACGAGAAACTTACAGAAGCTTCACTTTCATTGTCATCAGTTAAATAAAATCTCTATAACTAGGCTCTGGTAATTCTTAAAGACAGAAGTGATTTTAAAAAACACTTGGTTTAACTATAAAGAAACTTGAAATGAAATCTAATCTCCCCACCTTTGCTAGTACTGCAAGTATACAAATGTGATATGAGTCTGTTGTTGTACCATATAAACCTTAATACTTGAGAGTAAAACAAAGAGTACAAAACTGCACACCCTCTTTAAAGTATAACCTTTGAACATCTGTGTCTTAGAACAGGAATCAATAACACAGCAGAAATTTTACTTAAAAACAGAAGACATGCAAAAAAAACTGTACCGCCCCACATTACAGTCACGCATAATATACGCACTGAGACCTTTGAACATTTAAATCAATAAAATGTTATCAAGGAACCAAATGAAATGATGATTTACACAACATTTAAGACTGATTGGGAGTGATGAGGTAATGCATGCTTCCCCCTGAAAGAGTCATTAAGTCATTCATGATACTGTATGTGTCAATTGACTTATTTTCATGTTCCACCTGTAATGATGTGGGAGTGTCCAAAAGGCTTTGGAGGCGTGCAACTTTACTGTCACTTATCATTCTCAAGTCAAATCTAAATCAAGAGAATGCTATCAAAATGCAAATGTCAATTTTAAGACTGAAAGACTACCATTTGCATCCATAGTGGTTAAAATGCCATCAAATACAGTGCTCATATCCCAGGAGGGGTTATGCTATGAGGATGTAGCTGGAGGAGAATGGCATGGGAGGATGGCTGGAACAGGAGGATTCAGCAAGGAAAATGTTTGAACACGAGACATCACTCAGGGCTCAGATAGCATGATGACAGAATGTTGAGGAAATAACCTTTAAGTAATAGTCATAATTCTATGATCACTGCACAACTATATGCCCACTCCCCCCCCCCTCCCCCCAAAAAAAACATGGACACATGGGGCCAGAATGAAATTCACTGAATTGTGTCATTCGGTACACTTAACACATTATGAGGAATCAATTGGAAGTTCCATTTTTAGCCCAAGATTATATTCTCAAAAAGTTTGGATTAGGCCACTTTAGGGGTAGAAACGTTAGAATTTGATATTTAATAATTTCACCTTGATGATTAAATCCCATGACATATGGATAGCAAGAAAAGATGACACAAGAGATGATAAATGGAGGGGTCGGGAGAGAGGAGAATGGGAAGGGTTTGACCATAGCTTTGTCATTTCAATGACTATCTTGTGAAGTGTCCTCTGATGCACTCTTCTACATGTGATACTGAAGGACAACTCTCTTTTAGAGTGCACCCTCTACGTTGTGAACTGTCCTATGGACAGGCTCTATCTGCCTGCACACCTGCCGTTGATTGAAAGCTGTTTTGTACCTGTAGAGAACACCAGTTTATCATTCTCAAGTTTCCAGAGAAATTTGTTATATATTTTTCCCTGCCGAGAAATTTTTGTCTGCAAGTTTCATTTTTTTTTTCTTTTCTTTTTTCTCAGCACTGTTGGAAATCAATTCAATTTTCACTTGATATTAGAGATATTACTGAATCAATCGAAGATCCATCTGGAATGACTAGAATGCATTTGAACACTGGAATTTGGTTCTTCAACCAAAGTGTTACAGGTTTTGACACAAGGTAGACACCACATTAAAATGGCAATACGACAAAATGTACTCTCTCTGTTTCTGTTGGATACTCGTTAAAAACCCCTCTCGGGTATCACAACGAGGATGTTGGTGCGCAGCACAGCAGTGCTAATACAATGCGTGGGCAATCTTGTCTTAAACACCTCAAGACTAGGGCTCTCTTTAATGGCCAAGGATTGTGTATTCCAGTCTTTTATAGTCCTAGGATAGAAACTAATACTGAAGCACTCTGCACAAGTTTGGCCGTGTATCCTTCAGAAATGGAGATGTCTTTGACTTGAATTAGGCAATGGGTTTATGTGTACTTTCGCTTTGCAAGAAAAGTATGTTAACTGTTACCAAACAAAAGAACGTGCTATTAAACATGTCTGCTATTTAAAAGTAAACTCAGTCAAATAGCAAATTTGTCAAAGGCTTTAATATTTTAATATGAACATGATGAATTAAGATGATATTACTCAGCATTTATCCAAGAAAACTTGACTGATCTGAATTGTTGATAGACTTGGTTCGGTTCCCATGGTAATATCATTCCGGAAACCAATTTGATCTCTTTTTTTACTAACGACAATTTGTTACTTTGACAGAGAAATCGCCAATACAATACGTTGTTAACTATGTTATACAATTTTTATGAAGGCAAATACACACAGTTAACACTTGTGGGTAAAGTTCTTTGAAATTGGCTTCCATTGACGTAATCTTTTCCGAGAATGAGGTCGTTTTGGGTAGGACCTGAATAAGATTGCACTTTCTCAGAATGATTTAATTTGAGCTACTGCATTAGAAAGAGGAGTAGCGATAACTCCTGGATTAGAATATATATGAACTGCTCTACAATGTAAAAGAGACACTGTGTAGTGAAAAATTGAGCTTTAACTCCAAACTGCTTTAAAGGTCTCTGTTTGTGTTTTGTTAACAAATCTGCACAATTTTATCTAATCTACCAGTTATTAATCAAAATAATATTTAAATTGATCACACTACCAGGCCTACAGTTTCATAAGTTTAGCAGCCACTTGCTAAAAATATGCAATAGCTTAAAAAAAACCTCTACTGGCTTGTGTAGCATTGTCCTGAATTACAGCACAGATTAGTTACTCTGTACAGGCTGATGGGAGCAGCCTAATAATATTTACTGATACATAAGCAGTAATATTACAGGGCTTATGTTAGGTACGGAAATCATTCTTTGACTGACGATTGTTTACTGACTTACCGAGTGTTTATCTTCTTAATGTCTACTGGCAGGAATTTGCCAGTGCCTCTTTTTTTCCCTTTCTACTGGCAAACAGCATAATCTACTGACAGTTGGCCAGTAAATAGTCTGACTTTTGAGGCCTCAAGTATAACGATGAAGCTCTTTCACTTCTTGCATCGATAAATTAACTACGTAGCGAGTAAGTACCCATTCTATTAGATTCTGACAATTCGAAGTAAATCAAAACTTTGAAAAGCTTTGTACATAATTTGGTAGAAGTACCTGAAACTTAACTTAAGTATATGGATACCAGATGTAAAGATTGGTAATGATTAATCAAAATCCACACTAAAATGTATGTAGGTACTTTGGACATGAGAATAAGGAAGTTAGTTGACTCTTTCAAATTTATTTGAAATTTCCCAGTCAGTCTTCTGTTGATGTATTACTCCTCCATATACAGTCTGAGCAAATTTGTGACGTTAGTCCGGTCGTTTGAGACGACCAACTTTCTGTTCGGACAACCAACATTGGCTGTTGAGGTTGTCCGGCAGACAACCAGTTGTGAAATGAAGATTGCACTGCAACTAAATACCCCCAAATAGGAAAAAAGATAGATTGGTATCACTCCTTTGATTTTGTGCTTGTATGCTAATCACCAACCTACACATCTCTCCTACAGTGTACATTCTCGAAAATTGTTATTTTTTCGGACAACCAAATTTGCTGTTTAGACATACAAAAGTCCCTCAGAGATTCCTCAAAGCGATTTCAGAGACTGCAGCGGATATGACCGTGCCCTCTGTTAGTTTATTACGTGGCGGGAGATCCCCATTGCTTTTGATATAATCTTGTATCGAAATAAAGACGTATCATAACTACACATTTTTTCCAATGTTTCTATAACCTTATAACCAAAGAAGAGCTGGAAAAAAAAACATCACTGTCTCGCTAACGTAACAAGTGTGTTCTTCAACAAATATACAGAGTCCAGGGTAGAAGGAAAGAATAACTAATGAGATAGTTAATGGACATTAAATTACGTCATCTTTCGAAAATTGCAATATGCTGAAAGGAAGAACAGAGGTCTCCAAAGATTTCTTCCTCTAGCTCCCTTGTGCTTATTGTTTCTTTAGTACATGTATGGCAGACTTGAGGCACTTGGAGATGATAAAAATCTCAAGGTAGCATGTATGGCTTCTAGCCAGATGCCTCCTTTGACTCTCTTTATGAGAGTTCCAGGAAATGCAGTTAGGTGGAGAGGGAGAGAAAGAGTGTGCCAACACTGTCTTAGGTTAAACTAATACCATCTATATACTGGCTAGACTGTAGGTTAAGCAATGGGATGTGCATGTTATGTGCCCTACAAAGCACAGAGAGAGAAAACAAACTTAAATCACTATTTATTTTTCCTCAGCTATGCTTGTGTCAGACACCACAACCATCCACAAGGGACCACAAACTGTATTGAGCAGCTTTCTCCATTCAGGTGATTCCTGAAACTTACCGCACAAATATTGCATTCTCTGGTATCACGTCGAACATATTCTCACCACCAGTGACTTCGGAAACTTCTCTCCTTTTTGCAGTGTCCATCTTAAAATAAGTTTTAGAAGACAACTTGTAGAACAATCCACCCCCCCCCCCCCCTCCCCTCTTTTTTTTTACACCATCCATACCTAACTTCTATTAAGTACCTTCTACAATACCCAAAGATGCTTTCAAGTTTCAACTTACCCTATCCCTTATTTTATCCTTCAGGAACGGGGTCAGGATTTTGTACATTGTTTTGAACCAGAGGGGTGGAGTGACTACGTAAACTGCTTTCAGTCTTGCTGGGTAGCCGTCTCGTAAGATGCCCAAAAGTTTCTTGCTTAGAGTGAGTTCAAAGTTATTAAGTGATGATCCGGACATGTCGTAAATGCATGTTAATCCATTCCTTTGGATTTCAGGACTGAAAGAGAAAATATTCGGGAGAGAGAGAAATAATAGTATAATGTTAGTGATTTTCCAATCGTTTATATTTAAGTCAAATATTAAAGATATTTATATGTTAATATGTAAAGTCAATTGAATGTACATGTAAGAATACCCAAGAGGAATTCCATAGTTGATTAAATGAAAAGGTGTGTTTAGGAGTTTAAAATAATATATATGATAAAGGCAGAAATTATTTATTTGAACAAGTCTTGTCTTGGAGGGAATTTCAACGTCAGACAAGATTGATGCACACTATCATGAAATTGGTAGTCAACGATTTGGTTTTGTGGGGTGGGAAGAGAAGGGTGATAAGTGGAGGGGAAGGGGAGGGTATTAGGATGGGTAATCAGGAGGGGATGGATTATAACTTTCTAATGTTTTGTCATTCCCTATCAAAGATGTCATTTACAAATCATATACAAAAGTGTGGATATGGCAGCCATTTTAGTTTCTGTTTGTTTGTTTCTTTGAGTTTACAACAACCAAGGGTACCAAAAGATGTACTCCACCTTATTCCCAGTAAACTATGTGTGGTTTTTACAAGTTTTACAAGTGTGGTTTAGCACTTGAGTAGATTCACACCTACAACAGGACTGCAACTGATGAAACTCAAGTCATTATTTTCAGTTTACTTCTTCAATCATTTATTTTTATTTTTGATTGTCAAATGAACAATCTATAGGTAGCACCTAGTTAATGTTTACAACAAGCTATAAATAGAATTGTGCAAACAGCGAAATTGCAAAAAGTGTTAAAAGGTTACCAGTTCATTTTATGCACACTAGAATGAGAGTGCTGAGGTTGTGAGGAGACAGGTAAGCGACGAGCGAAGTAAATGTTATATTTATCCTTCCATCGCTTAAAATGGCTGTACTAGTGCAACAGCAGTACTGGACTTTTACTAATCAAAAGTACATAACGTTTTACCTTGTAGTCAAGTATTAAACTCAATATAAACAGTAAACTGACAGGGGAATTATAAACAAATTTGAAAAGAATGCAGAAACGTTTAGCTACAAAATAAGGGACTCAAAACCAGTCATTTCAGGATTAAAAACCTGATTTAATGCTGATAAAATTTAATCCTTGAGGTCAATAATTTGACACTTGACTGAATTGCAACAACTTGTGGCTTTATCTTCTGACTAAGATTTGTCTCCAGTTTTAATAAGTCTCCAAAAGTTAAAATGCTGATATATATATTTTATAAACGAAT
>KN890224.1:6949-29844 GCA_000934455.1 Apostichopus parvimensis
CAGCTGACAAATAGTTACTATCTTTTTGTTAATAGTATCTTAGTAAACTTGCTTCTTTCAGATGCAATGAAATGTCATAATGTGTCACAATTTTGTCACTGGTGTCCTTGGCACCACCCTTTTGTCTTAGGAGTTCCTTTCTTTAAGTTACAAATTATGTTATATAGAACAGTATTTAGGCAGCGTATATTTCACAGACTGAAGTCTGTGTACAAACGCTAACAGTACAGTACAGTAGAATGGATAACTGATAAATCTAATCAATATTTGTCGTAAAAAGTTTTGGTTGAATTATTTTATATGTTAAGTGAAAATTTTTTTCTTTTTTATTCAAAGAGTTCAATTCACAAAATTGGAGAAATTTGATTGGGAAGTTATTTTTGGGTTTTGCAGTTTAATAATTGTATGAAGTACCACTCAGCACTGTTCAAACTGTCAGTACAAGTGCATTGAAGCATTATAGGAGAGTTCAGTATAGAGTGGTATTAGCATTGGAAGATTGTCCCTACAGTAACCAGCTGAAATACTCACCCAATTATCAACACCCTCACTAAGCTTTACAAAGGGCTTTGTGAATTGTTAAGGACACATGAGTAGGAAGTTTGTTCTTTTGTTTATGGAAATACACTTTTTTTCTAAAGGATAATTCCTTACAATTAATCCTAACTGTGGTAATAAGGCAAAATGCTACTTTATACTACGAATATTCATATGGCATTCAATACGTCTGTTTGGTAACAATGGCTGCCATTGAATATTCATTATCAAAATTTGTGATCTGTACTTTCAATCAATCTATCTATGGAGTTGGACCAGCAAAACATTAAAACCTTTAAGCAGCATATTGGAAAACTTTAAAGGGGAAATACTGTACTGTATATATACTATACCAGCCAACTGTGAAAAATGTTGTAATTTTCATTTAATGTAACAGATTTGAGGTTCATAAATTTAGTTTCTCATTCTGAAGAAAAGGACAACGTTGCAGAAAGCACTACTATATATATATTTCCTGTACACCTTTGCCTTTGCACAGCATATTGCTATGCAATACCAGATATTAAATTAATCACTCCAAACTGCAGCATAAATGTAGAACTTTGGATGTCCAGATCACATGACTTGTCGAATACATGCAGTACACAATATATAACTTGTCTGTCTTCTTTACCAAACAAAAAGGCAATTTTGAAGAGCTTTCCAATATTAGAAGATCGTCAACAAATTAACAAACACACTTTATTGATACTTGAGACAGATGACAGCCCTTTCATCGAATGAAAATTTAACTGTGCATGCTACACTGTACAACAGTTACCACGGTAACAGCTTGTATTTGTGCTCTGTTTTGCAGGATAAAAGCTTTTTATTGATTGGTTTGCTTCCTAGTATTGTGTAATTAGTATTAGATTGGTAGTGAGCAACTCGTCATTAAACGGCCTCTTCTTGAGGTTTTTTCTCAGACTCAGAATACCAAGATTTGAAGATCTCGGGTGAGGAATCGATTTGATGAAGGATGTACAGTTTGGAAGACGAGAGTTCTGTACACTACATTGTACACGTACGTGATAAATGATGTATGCAGATACTGTACATATGGTAAGATGAAAAATGCATACCATCCTCTCAACAAAACATGTACAGTACTTTACCTGTCTAGATTAACTACTAAAGCCTATTAGTCCTGGGTACTACCTTTGACTCTCCTCTGATGGGTCAACACCCATCACCCTCTTCCTTCCCAATCTACCAATTTGAGAAGTGATGAAGTTTCCTATCATTAGGAGCTACTGTACAGTATGTTATCACCATGATGTGATTGAACAAAACACGAGCTTGTTGCAACTGTGTTGGGTGCAAAATAATTCTCCAAGGACCTGCACTGTGTTATATGTAAAATGAATTGCTATTGAGTCAAATTATATATATACATGTGCGCTCTGTGATTCCTGTAGTAGCATGAAACTCACTCACTATTAAAGTGACTTACAGTAAACTCACATAACCTTTACATTATTACTTTCAAGACTTGAATTTGGACTTTTCTTTATTATTTACTAAGAGTGAAACAAAGGACCAACACTCCTCTACACATGGATCTCCCTCCATAGCTGTCCTCTCTATTGTTCTATGTTGCTCTCAAATATGGCGCAATTATGAAGCAATTTTTCTTTCAGGATGCACCTCTCTCTATTACAATGTTTATTGATGTATTTTGTCTTCGTGGTATGTATGCTGAGTAAACTTGTGCAGATATGGAGTTTACATTCTTGGAACTCTTTCTTTACTACTGTACCTGGTTTTCCAACACCTGCCTTGAAGAATGCGACGCTTTCATAACGACAGCACGATACCTTGCCTAGGGTTAGATCACGTTTGGAATTTGTTCTCTCCAAGCGATTGTGTGATACCCAGTCGATGTAACATCGTCATGATCATAGGATCACTGTCTTGATGTGGGGGATTGGGGTCGAGAGTGGAATGAGTTATTTAGTTTTCTCGCCCAGGCTCTCTCTCCACCTCTCTCTCTCTCTCTCTCTCTCTCACAGATTTTCTTAAAAATTAAAATTTTCTTAAAAAGTACCTTGCCTAGGCTACAATACTTGATTTTGCATATATATCAATAATTGGGACAGAAGCCTTCACTGTCCTTTAAGGCTTTAACACTAGAAGCTAACTACTTACTACAACGTTGTGTCTTTTTGGATAAAAGGTTGGGTAACACATTGATCAAGTGAATCTGGTGAGAAGTAAAAATATGGTAACCGATGGCAACCACCTACTTCAAGGGCAAAAGGGCAAAGAGAAAGCTCTGAGTGTTGATTCAAATATATCCAAAATACATTGGATCGTAAACCCCTGCACAGATTTCTCGATACCTTCGGGTTACCATCATCGATTCGAGAATGACAAAGTTAGCTCTATCACTGTGCATCACAAATGTGTAACCAATATCTGTCTTTATCACTTATGCATAATTCATGAACATCTCCCGTTCCAAGCAAATTTCAGAAAATTGCGGAATATCCACTGGAAACTTAAGACTTGTCACTTTGTCAGTACCACAGACAGACAGACAGATAAGATTGAAGGTACAGTGTTCAATAAGTTCTTTCCTCCATTAGATTTTTAAGCCAACAGGGAATGCATATAAGTGCCCAAGCTGTTATATACAACAGACAAGTAAGGGAAATGATCCTTTCTCTGCCAGGAGTCTTTTTACTCAATAAAACTCATCATGTATACCAATTTCATATAATTATGCAATCTGTTCAACATTTTACACAATTTACAGTTTTTGTGATTTTGCAATAATTTATGCTACAATGATGAAAGTAGCTTTTTAAAGTTTGCTCATTATGTTACCATATTAAACACAAGTTTGTCCCGTGGTACTAGGTCACTATAAAGTAACTTTGTAAGCATACACATCTCAGTGTACTTGTATTTGATTTTTTTCCAACCATGCTTAACGGTTTGTACCCGAGGTAGTCTTAATACAAGACAGCCAGAGTGCAGTTTTGGTGAGGAGACTGGTCGTGAGCAGAAAAGTATTCAACCGTTGGTAAATTAATGCATGGTTGTAAGGAGATGGAAAAAACTTGTCAGATAAGAGTCTTGTGCTTACTAGTAGTACTTACACAGCACATCATAGTTCAGTCCAAAACATTCTTATTTTGGACCCAAGTTGTCTTTCAGTTTAGACTAATATTCTTGAATACATATATATTATGAAATGGAAACAAATCTACAGTACTTCTACACTCTGTGACTTGGAAACAATTTTACTGTTTGGTTCAGATACAACCATTAAACTTTTAAACTTTTAAGAACGTCACTTACCCCTCCATAACGTTTGAAAGGGAAGGCAGGGTGGGGGAGGGGGGAGGAGGATACAAATTTTACAACAGCATAATATCGTTCTGTGCAATCATGGCTAGACCTCAATATTAATATTCTTGAATACATATATTATGAAATGCAAACAAATCTACAGTACTTCTACACTCTGTGACTTGGAAGCAACTGTTTTGGTTCAGATACGACCACGAAACTTTTGAGTGGCGGGGAAATATCGCTTACCCCTCCATGACATCTTGAAAAGGAAGGCAGGGTTGGGGAGGGGGAGGGGGGAGGAGGATACAAATTTTCCAACAGCATTAACATCGTTCTGTGCAATTATGGCTAGACCTCTGAAAAAAATACATTTATTGATGTAATATTATAGAAGTCTTAACTGCACTGTACCCCTCTTACTGCCCCTTTTGACTTAAAACTGTGCCAACCACCTCGATGGTAATGAAAGAGTTTGCTGCAAGCGATATTCCGAAGCCAATTCAACCTAGTTCACAGACGTTTTGTTAATGAAGTTATTCATCAAACTGCGGGGCAGATGAAAAATTCATCACCGAAATGTCCCCCAACTGTTCGTTTCGTTAATTTTTCATCAAAAACTTCAAAAGGAATAATTTGTATTAAGAGTATTACCGCATGCACGGTCGGATTGTGTTATAGTCTTTCTGAATTTAAATCCATTAGTTGCTTCATCACACAGTGACATACAAGATTGGGAAGATATGTTGCCACGGCAACCACGCTCATAAAGTGGAAAAGGTTGGGAGGTAATCATCCTCGCTCCTGACGATATATATCAATGGCAGCCGTATAGGATTACGAGATGAAAAAAGAAATTGTAAAAAAACAACAAATCATAAGAAACAAAGAGCTTATGCGGGAGAAGGATAATTACAATGATTAATTGAGAAAATTCAAGAAGAATTATAACTTACTGACCTGACTGACATTGACTGATATTTTCATCTATATTAGGCAAGTCTAAAGTCCAGTATTTTGTACGACTAGGCGTGTGCTTAATGTGTTTGTGTCATAAATTTCCTTTTGGTTTCACGGTACTGGGATTAAGCAAATGAAAAAAATGGATCTTTTTTCATTGACCAAATTTAATAAGACATACAAAAATAGCCCTGAACAGATTCAAAATTTTTACCACAAGCGTTCATTGATCATCTGGAGTGCATTGCGCAATTTTTTGCAGTTAAATTTTGAATTGCAAATACTGAAAATACTGCAAAGAATGTACAGGTTTATATATATTAATAATTTGCATAATTCACGTTTAAGTTCCAGAATATTTACTTTGCATAATTCACGTTTTAGTTCCAGAATCCAGCCTACATACTCTCTCTATAATTTTCCCTCCATATCTACTATACCATTTACTCATTACGTACTAATATTACATGGCCGCCAAAAGCTGTAGGCTGCTCACTTAATCTGTTTATTGCAGAACATTCTAGCAAGAAAATGTAATATCACATTTTATACTATACCGACTATAACATATGCACTTACTGAGCTGTACACCAAACACTGCAGTATTACAGTGAGATGTCCATATCATTTTGGATATATTGCTGCTTGCTTGCAACAGCGGCCAAGATTTGAGTACTAGTACTACCAACATGTATCTTCTGATAACAGATGAACTGAAGCAATCCTAATCCCAACTCGTCGTCGTCGTGGCCAGTTGGGTTTCTATTGGGGATCTGTTTTCAAGATTTTTTTCATAAAGACATTTTACCGTCGCTGATTGACATTTATTCCCAGGAGAACAGACATTCCTGCAATTCATGAATGTCATGAAAACACAAGAGTTCAGAACTACTACAGTACTGTATAATGTACAAAACTATACAAAGCCACCACACTAATTGAGCGAGCCCTGGAAACTTTGGGGATTTAATCTCGGCGAGATGCCCGGTATTGAAACTGAAAATGATTCCACACTTATTGCGAGAGTTAAGGATGATTTCAAAAATGGAGCAAGGCAGAAAAATTTACAATTACAGTAAGGTGATAAAAGACAAAAATTAGGCAGAATTCTTTTTTCTTTCTTCGACCCACTGGTTTGGCATTAATTCTTGCAACAAGCATGTATAGTAGTATGTCTAGGGCATAGAGTCATAAGCTGTACTATGTGTCTTATACATAGTATTGCATGATGCATACAGAATGGAAATAAAGAACAGACCTTGTCAATGCTTCATGAAGGGGGTTTTAACTATGTCTCAAAGGCAGACTCTAGCCATCTTTTGTAAACCTTTCAGCCATCACAACTCTTGCCACTTGTTTCATCCCTGCAAAAAATATTTAACCTCTCACCCTACACTTCCTCTAGACAGCAGGGGGGGGGGGGGGAGGGCAGGTTATGTTTGCCAGAAGAGAAAAAGGAACTTGCATTTTTCTGCCAGTAGACTTTGAGTTGAGAAGATAAACACATGATAAGTACAATAACAAATGTTAGTTGAAACATTTGGCAGGACTTCTGTACCTACTGTACCATTTAATCATGTATGTTACTGCTTATTATCAGCAAATATATCACTAAGGCTTCTCCAGTAAGCTTTTACAGTAAACTGACCTACAGGTGCTGTAACTCAAGAAATTACCAACTCTGGTAAGTTGGTAACTTAAACTTAACTAGCCAGTAGAATTTTTAAGCACTTCCATTTTGAAAGCAAGTGGCTAAAATTGTGTAATATAAAATTACTGAGCTCAAGCCTTATTGTCCCAACTGGATGCTTCCGTAGCACTTTCTCTTTAATATGAAAGACTGCATATATTAGTGGTCTAGACATGAATATTCAACTGTTTGACTAGTAAGTCTCTGAGGTAGCTATAGATGTCTTAATTTTGCCACGTTTTGGATTTCTACCGAAAAGCTATGCACGCAAAAACTAACTTGACATGACTCACAAAGGTAGCAATTCCTTTCCCTCCTTGACCAATCACACTGCTCCCCTCCGCCCCCCCCCCCTTCCTCTCTCTTTCACCTCTGACCCCATCAAGAAGCATGAGTGTATGACCTACCTTTCTTGGTCTTTGGTTTGGATGCTGCCGATGCGAGTGTAATCTCGTCTTCCCGATTCAGGCCTTGTCGTAACGACCCATTTTCGACAGGATGTCGCTTGATCCGTTTCTTTAATTTGGCCCCAGATTTGGTCGAGACATTTCTCGGTTTGGTCGCAACAATTTCTTGCCCGTGGAATTGGAAACCGGGGGGTCTCTCATAAGTGGGTCCACTAGCCGTGCTGCTACATGGCGAAGGAGGCACGTCCTCATGGTCTGACCCCTCGCCCTCTGACGAAGAACTGGAACTGCTGAGAGGGGCAGGGGGACCTCTCTTGCTGGATAAAGTTTGCTTGGCAGCCATCCACAATTTCACATCCTTGAATTACTGCCTGAGCTTGTGAAAACCTCAAGTGTCTGCTTTGGGTTTGAAGAATGACGGCTCTTGTCGTAAATGGCTGCTGTAATATCCGTGGCGGTATCTTTAGGACCGGAGCACCGCCATCTCTCTGCAAAATATTTCTAGGCTCGCGGTATTCTTCTTAGACCACTGTTGGTGTGCAGTACTTTCATACTTTTGGAAGCCAGTCTGTGTGAAAAACCATAAGTTGTAGAGATATTAAAAGAGACATATTTTCAAAATGGTAAAAAAAAATGCCCCAAAAATTTTTTCATAAGGATTCAAAATTAATGCACCACAACCACCATGATTCTAATGAGTTACAAAAACGTAAAGACTTCCAAGTTAGATCTAACTTCCATCTAACTTTAATACAGTATTTTTATTAGTTTACAGGTGATAATAGGCCTACAGGTACTAATCTGTCTTCAGTATGTACATATTCATTCATGCAAAAAACATGTCTGTTCTCGTCCGAAACGAACGGTAAATTCTTGAAGGAGGAGATTTTCAGTGAGCTAAGTCCCAGATGTGGGATATAGGGAGCTGCAGTATGTGCTACAATAATAAAATTACTGCTTTAATATTTTGGGTAGATGGGGGAGAGTGCCTAAAGTTGACAGGAGATAGAGGTAGAGTTGGAGAACAGCAAAATAAATTAGTTTATTTGCCCATAAAAGAAATTTTAAATGTATTCCTTTCACAATTATGTGATGTTCACAAGTAGCTCAATAGGACAAAGCTCAGACTTTATTGTTTGATCATTAATTGTTTACAAAGGATTGATCAGCTTTAATTAGCCTTGCTGAGCAACATAAGTAAAACTAGTCTGTTTGAGTCTTGTAGAGTACCGGAAGTATTAAGACAATAGGTCTATTGTCTTATCTTCATTACCAGAGACATCCTTCAGTTATTATTATAGTCAAGAGAAGGTATTCCTCGCTATACAGAAATAGACTATTACGGACATTAATTAGACTCCAACTGTCTACATGAAAGTCTGGCTAGACTGCCATGAAAAGCCAATTTTAAAATTTCTAATAAATAAATTTTCAAAGAGTATGGTAGTTTAAGACTTATTTCTTGACTTGTTCTTTTGACTGTGATTAACTTGTTCTGTTAAGCGCCCAGAGTGCAGCTACTTCATATTTCTGATACAGCGCTATATTAATCCACTAATATTATTACTATTATTATTACAATTATTATTTCACATATGAAGAACTTACTGTACAATGTTGAATGCAATGTCTATTGCAACATGTACTTGTAGAACAAGATGTCAAACCTATACTATAATATAAATTTTGGACATATTTCATAAATTTGGACATATTTCACAAATTCAATAATTCTGGACATATTTCATAAATTTCATTTAATCTGACTGTCATCCTCTTTTAATCAGAAAATTACAAAAGATTCCTTCATTATCACTTAATTACTTATATTAGTTATTTTACCTGACTGCCACTATAATAGTCCTCTGGTCACAGATTCAAAAAAAAAGAAGTCCTTTCTCGAAAACATTCAGTTAAATCCAACACCATTGATGAGAATGAGGTTTTCACATAATTTGAGAAAGCAAGAACATTTTCTTTCCAAAGAAAAGATGTCTAAATGACACTTAAATGTAACAATCACTTTCCATGAAAGAAAAGAAAGAAAGAAATTTTCCACCACATTCCTTCCGATCCACGGTACTTTCAAACACAAAACTGAAACATGAAAACATCCGGAGAAAATGTCTTACAACCAGACCTACTATATTTCTTCCTAACTATATACAAGATTACATCAGTACATTACAGCACTGTAACTCCACTTGACTCAACCCAGCCACAGAGCCGCAACTCAGCCAGCTTTCTCTGTCATTGAGATGAAATATGAACGCTGAACGTAAACAACTTTGATCTACGGCAATTTAGATTCTATTGGCGAATTTATCCTCCAAAAGGCGACACCCGATTGCAAAATCGAACAGAAGACTGGGGAGCTCAGAGTTTGTTTTCTTCAACAAAATTGTGTTTAGAATTTTTCTTCTTCAGCTGCTGGCTTCCATCGGACAGATACGAAAGCTGTTACAAATATGACGCCGACTGGTCAAATAAATGTACCTGTTGGATAAATGTCAGTAGAACTTGGCACAGTTAATATCATCTACTACACAGTGAGTAGGTTTGTATGTACATGCTTGGATCAACAGTCCTTGTTGGTAATAATCTCCCCAGCTTGGCTGGAGGAGTTGTTGCTGAGTCAAACTGCTGTGTGGAAGTGAAAACCACAAAAGCAGTTTGTTTTGATGAGAAAGAAAGCCTCTGTTCTGTCTTGTTGAGTTGATGAGGTAAAAAAAAACGGAAGAGAGAAGAGTCACAGATGTGTGTAAAAGACTGATGATGCTGTGGATATAGAGTCATGGAGGAGGGAAACCTGTGCATGGATGAACAAACTGAATAGTCTGAACTGGAGAGGTTGATAAGATTACAGAAGCTCTTTGATGAAAGATGGAAGTAACAGATTTATGAAAAGAGAGAGTGACAAACACAGAAGAGTGAAAGAGAGAACCCTTAAAAGAGGTCACATTTTTTTCCTATTTGCAACAGGTTAGGTAGGAGGAAGCTAACTTCAAGCGGTTTAGAATATTTCACAGTATGTGATAAACAGTTCTCATGAAACATCTTTATGATCATCATAAATGGTTACAGTCTGGATGTAAGAGGACTGAGGCGAAGAGACCATCAGTTTATAAAACTATTTCGGTTTTTCCCCCTCTGGTTATGTCTGTGGTGACTTTTCTTGAAAATGATTTCACTGAACCATTGTGGTACTAGAAAAGAACCATATCCCAAATGTCCAAACCAATCACTGCCTGTTTGTAAGACTGTACTAAAGTACATGGATAGCAAGGTGTCAAACATCTACTATAACCTTTAGCAGACCTGCCAACTTTCTCGATTCTTGCCAATTTTTTAAGTCAACGCTCTTGCTCTTTCCATCTTATGTCGTAATCTCCTAGCAAAATCTTATTTTTAATTTGTTTTTCTCAATTGCGATCTGCATCAGAATGCACCGCTGCGTTAGGAACCACAAATCCACTTTTAATTTTGTTCGGGAAATAATTGTATAAAATGCTTAATTTAGTCATTGTGTTCTGCAATGCTTACAGTATTGCAGAGGTGCTTTAGTAGTACTGTACAAAACCAAAAAACTGTTTCTATGTTTCTTTTTATAGCCGCCATCTTGACTTATTTTGTTTTTATCCAATTTGCCCTATTGTATTTCTTCCATAATATTTTAATCTCCCGGTTCCCCCCCCCCCCCTTTTCCTTTTGGAAACATTGTCACATTGAACATGTTAACATTCTGTTCCATTGGAGAACTAGAAAAAAATTGTCATGTCTCATCACTCCCCCCCCCCCACCCCAACAATTGTTTTATAGCAAGACTGGTGATCATGATTAAATCCCTTGTTCTTTCCTTCAATCTAAAAGTATTTCATTCTTTTTGCATTATTTAAACAACATGAGAGCATCATTCAAGCATTCTTATGGAGAAAAATTTACTCAAAAAACAAAATTTTCTGAAAACTCCCCTCACACTTCACTCTACCCTCTGCAGCCAACTCCACAGCCCCCATCCCCACCCCACTGTATCAACTTTTGACAGGTTCTGTCAGTAAATTATCATTTTGAGAGGTTTATTTGGACTAGGACCAAACATGAGACATCCACACATGTCCAAGTTGCAAAAAAAAAGGTTGCCATATTTTTTCAAGTTCCTTGACCTGGTGGAGGGTCTTGCAATCTATTAAATGTTAAAAGGCTAAAGGTATAAAACTGGTGGGAAAATTAAACTCTTGTCAACTTTTAGAAGCCACAGGGTACCCTAAAAAACAGAGCAATGCTCTCAGTAGTTGCATTTCACCCCTGCTGTAAAGTCACAATTTCTGCTGGTTCATTTCATACATGACTCACCACTATAGTAAACAATAAAATTAATTGCTCCCTGGTGACTGCCAGCAGGCAAGGTCTTTGCCTCTGGATGAACAGGTCATGAATGTTTTGCATCCATGGGGAAATTCCCATGGGAGAGCAAGCAGACAAAACATTCAGTGTGGTCACAAAAAACAAAAGAAACAATTAAGAAATAATTTGTATGTAGGGCCATGCATACAAAACGTTACCTAAATTAACTTTGGAAAGGCAATGGACTTCTGCAGCACCTAGTGTCATGTTATGTTTGATATCATTTATAATTTATAACAATAATGATGTGAAAAATTCAAAAAAATTATAAAAAAGAAAATTGGATTGCATGCAGTGAAACTGTCTTCAAAGCAGCTCAAGTTGAATATTAATAAGTTATTTCATAGATGTACATAAATCCCGTAACAATTGTTCATATTTCTTAAAAGCTTTATATACTGTATGTCAAGTTTCAATATATATGTTCAACTTGAAACTTATGAACTATTCAATGTGTTTTACCCACATGTACTAAATTTAATACTTGAAATATATGAATTATTGCGTCTAAGTGACCAAATGTTGAGAACCGACTGGAATAATTAATTTCTTGTTTGATAAACTGCATCTCGTAAAACAAACATCTTAGGGGTTGGGGGAGGGGGGGGGGTTTACTTGTAGTGCAACCTCTTTCAGTGAGTTACTTTCCTGTAATGCTAAAGTTAGTTTTGGTAACATTGTGAAAGAACTTGTCAAAAGGCTGCTATACATTTGTGGTCAACTGCTAGCTACAGTAGTTGCACTTGTAAAAATGATACAAGGTCCTTCATGGCAATTATCCAAAAAGATCCATTTGTTGGTCATTTCTTTAACTGTTTAAATTATCAACACTGTGATTTAGTGGCTGAAGTAGATTTATTAATCAAGAAACGTTTTAAGTTTACTGCATCTTGTGGTCAAAAACCACATCATCATAACATTTTGTATCCATGCGAGGATATGAATTTTGTCAAATTTGGTGATATTTTGTGAATGCAACTGTTAACAGCAGAGTGAATGATGTCATTACAACAATTCAGCTTTTTTGAATTTTTTTTTTATTATAATATCTAATTTATGCAAAGAGGAAATGCATATTTCTGCATCAAAAGACTTGTTGAATTTTGATGAAATTTCACATACAGAGAACATTCCCAGCTAAGAGTACATTCCAAATGTATCAGGGTATAAGGACAAAAATCAAGATGGTGATAATAATAGAAAACTATTGAAGAAAACTTCCCATTACAACATCAAAGAACAACATACTACAGTATGATCCACAAATACCGTTAATTCAAAATCAACCATATCTTGAGTATAAGGAACAAGTTTTATTCTTTCAGATGAGGTTTCAATTAACAGTGTGGAACATGATTTTCTTTTGAAATAAGTGTCATGTTACCTGCCACTAGTATATCCCTTTAAAGCTTCAATCAGTGCGTCATTAGCCCAATAACTGGATGACAAATTAAAGGAACTCTCACTGGGGTAATTAATTAATAACACTAGGTAGAGCTGGTAAAGTTCATTTCCTGCGAAAGACTTGCACAGTCATGTTATGTTTAAAGCAGCCCCAAGGTATTAATTAATCTATCTAAAATTTATTGTTTGAGGTAACAGTTGTGACAATCAGCATTAAAGTATATTTTTGATTCATAAGAGATATTATGCTCAAATCTCTGTTCAAAATGTAAGTACACTGTGATTAATACTTACTTCCAGAGAAAATCTCACTAAAAGTCGCTTTATCCTGCATAGATCGCATTTTTCACCATCTGGTGATACTGTATTATTAACAGTTGGCCTGTTCACTAAACGATGGCTAAGTTGTCTGAATATATTATCAGCTACTGTACTTTAGTTGACTAATTAATATGGAAGCAGGAACAGTAAAATCAGCATAAAGTTTCAATGATTTGTTATTCTTACTGTAATGAAACCAAAGTTCTTCACATTATTAAAAACAAAAAACAAACAAATCAAATCAATAAATATTAAACAAGAAAATGGTTTTGAATTTGAATAATTTGCTAACATCTCATCGATTCCAAGCCTTTTGATTGGTTGTTCTTGTGTACACTGTCACATACAATTAGGTTGATGGAGAGGTCCTCAGTTACTGTATTTAAGAATGCGTTCAGAACGATGCAAAAGTGACAACCTAATGCTGACACACAGCTTTTACCTTTAGCAGCTAGGCAGTGGTCTTTTACCAACTTTTACCAGCTCAGGTAGTGGATTGAATGACCCTACTCTACGCAATATCTGTCAACACTAACCTACAGCACAGTTATTATCATCTACAGAATAACCACTGATATATGACCCTCTCTAGTTTTTCTTGTTGGACATCTTTGAAATAGGCTAGCGACCACCCTTTAAGTTCTAAACTACCAAACCAGTCATAATTCATGACCAAATATATGACAACCCATAAAAGTGTTGTAAACTGATATCACTCATAAATTTAGTACTATAAACACAATTTGAAACATTTGTGCTATATATATATATATTATTATACTTTACCTAATTACATTACATGTAATCTGTTAATTAAATAGACTTGAGAAAAATAAGACTGTACAGTGTACCAGTATCCAAAATTTTGTGCATAAGTTTTCACTTGAATTTTGTCAACAATAGCTGCTTCAAAAAATGGATAAGCTTACAATCACAAATCCTAGGGAAGATTTGTGATTCAATATTTACAAAGTTTGCTCACTTTGACTTAAAGAGGTCATCAATATTGCCTCCAATACAAGCTAGAAAGTCAACAAATGGTCACAGTGACTCAGCTAGATTTTAACACACATCTTTTTCTTTACTTTTTTCACTTTTTTTTTTTAACTGTCCATTAAATTGAGCCTTCCTCTGTGTCTGGAAATAATATCAAGGATAAGAGCCTTGACAAAAACACATTTGAAAATTTCTAGTAATTTTTAGCATGCTTAAAATTTGGGACCAATACTGGCGACCTATAAAGATAACTGTGGGTCAGAGATATATAAGACACAAACTATACTACAGTAGTTTAACTATACACGATACTTTAAAATGGGCTTGTTGACTAATAAAGGATGCATTAACTGTGCTAAAGTACGAACCCAAAGTATGTAGAAAGATAAAAATAAATGGTAAATCATGGTCAGATTATGCTCATTTAATTGCCACATTTATATGTTTTACGGTCCTACTAATGTCAATAACTTGTCTAATGTGCTTTAACTCTCCTCACTGTCTGTTTGGATATTTCATAGCATCCAGGAAGTATTTTGATAGCATTTATATTAAATTTGAGGAGATAACAATTTTGGAAAAATATTGGCAATGGCTTTTAAACCTTACATCTTCAATGTGGGGTAGTTGTATGATCACCCAGCACAATGCAAGTACTTAATAGTGGACCAACTGAAAAGGTTAGCATTCATTATATATTAATACTATATATTAATAAGGATTGACTGGATTTGAAATGTCTATGGCCATGCAGATACTTAATTTGCCAGTCAGCCAAAAAATTTACCTGGAATATAAAAGATATAAAAGATTTACCTGGAATATAGTCTGGCATATCAACCAACAAGACATTTTGGGGCAACCTGCTCCACCGAACAGTTCATGAAGCCACAACTGCAAATCCTGTGGTGAGCCCTGGACCCTATACCAACATGGCTTCCTATCTGAGTTTTGGCTGTTACTTACAGCACCATCTTGCATTACCCTCATTCTGTGCCTTTCCCCCACATATACATTTGCTCACATTTTG
This sequence comes from Apostichopus parvimensis, assembly GCA_000934455.1. Classification (NCBI taxonomy): domain Eukaryota; kingdom Metazoa; phylum Echinodermata; class Holothuroidea; order Aspidochirotida; family Stichopodidae; genus Apostichopus; species Apostichopus parvimensis. Next base: position 21,996 of record KN890224.1, read on the forward strand.
CTGTCCCCCCTCCCACTCTCAAATGTCTGGCAATGTAACATGACATTTGTCAAATTATGGGTGCAATTTGGCCCCTACTTATTTTCATCCTTGGTAACAAAATATTTGACAGTGTCAGGGTCAATGCCAATGGACCATGGCAAGATATTACCTTGGGCCTAGATAATTAGGATCTGGTAGCCTAGAATATTTAGTCCTGGCTAATAGTACTTAAGTTGTTGCAACAACTGCTGATTGTTATGGTGGTGAATGTTAACTTAGTGCATGTCCCTTAAACTGGCTAAAATTTGCTTACTGTGTTATACGTGAATGTAGTTGTACTGTGATAAACAATGTAGTTGCGGTGTTCGAAAGCCAAAATTGTAACCACCTTTTCCATCGCAACTATAATCTACATAGCCTGATAGGAAACCGCCAAAAATTGCCACAGTGAAACATGGAAACATTAATTTTGTATTTTGAGATACTTATATGGATTATTCCAATTCAGTGAAATAATGCTGTAAACTTGAACAGTGCATGCCTGAAGTATGGGTAAATTTTTCGTCATTTGGGCAGTGTGACTCCTAACCTTCACAAGTATAATTCTCTCTGTTCCTTGTGGAGTGTGTTTCATTACTGTTTGCTTGGCTAAGTGAGACTATGTAGTAGGGTCGTACTAATTAGCATCAACAGGCACATTTCACGACAACTCAAGACAACTCAAGACAACAAGTTTAAAATACCATCAAATACAATGGTTGTAATCAGAGTGTATCTGGAAAAACGTTTAAAACTGACTGGAACCATCGTGCACATATTTTCACGTGAAAAAATGTTTTTGTCGTAAAAATCGTCAACTTTCTCCGTCCGTAGAATTGGACGACCTGATGCTATTGTTCTTGCGCAATGACATTGGACCGCATCATTACATAATAAAATACACCGGAGAGAATAATAAAACCAGGCAAAATGATAGTAAGCAAGACTGTAAAAATTAATAAAAACATGTAAATTTCAATGGAAAAACAATAACAAATATTCATTATTTTAAAAACATTCAATGATTTGATTGATTTGGAGTTCATTCATCATACTACTTTGGTGGCACTTTCTTACTACGTCAACCCACCTTACCGACACTCTACACAAAGGTAGTTCCCTAACACAAACCCACCCATATCATATTGGTGCGGTTCAATTCTACGGACGGAGAAAGTTGACTATTTTTACGAAAAAAACATTTTTTCTCGTGAAAAATATGTATGCATGATGGTTTCAGTCAGTTTTAAATGTGTTTCCAGATAGGGCCTACACTCTGATTATAACCATTGTATTTGACGGTATTTTAAACTTGTTGTCTTGAGTTGTCTTGAGTTGTCGTGAAATGGGCCTGTTGACGCTAATTAGTATGACCGATGTAGTATGTTGTTAGGTAGGCCTACAGTACGTGTTTTACTTGTAGGCCGTGGCTATTCTTACGACTAGTCGTAACAGTTATCTATAAACTATTCTTACGACATCGGCGAATTCATGCGCTGTAAAGTAAATAAAGCAACTGCATGTGTAGTAGGGGTAATCCTAACCCTAAACCCTAAACCTAATAATAACCCTAACCCTAATCCGAACCGGAAATTATTGTTACTCATGGTCGTAAAAATAATACTGCTGGTTGTAAAAATAGCAACTGCGCATGCGTAATCGGAAATTATTCTTACGACTCGTCGTAAGAATAGACACTTTGTTACTTGTATGCTCAATACTATAAAATTTGTTAGGCCTACATAACTGTAGTGTTATTGTAAATAAACTTAGTGTAGTGATACTAGGCTATCGTTAGTACTGGGCATGATACATGCAGTGGTTATATTTTCGCAAAGCTAATCTTAAGTTAGTCTTAGAAGTACGTTAGATCTAACTGTTAATATATAGTCGTAATGTAATATAGTGCAGGATAAGTAAGGTTAAGTCCGCGCTAGTGTAAGTTATCCTACGTTACTACGCGTACTTGTAACTGTACTCTGAACCACATACTCGTGCAGGGGCAGCTAAATGAGTGCCTTTCAGTGACAAAATGTTGATTTAAAGTTTGTCACTCACTTTCGCACTAGCTAATGTTATGTACTAACACACAAAATACATAATCTATGCATTTTACCTTACCTGTAATTCATTTACAAGTCCATTTTTCGTTCTCAGTAAAGCGATTTTCCAGTTACCAAGCCAACATGGTAAGCGGTTGTCTGGTTGCTTACAAACAACTGCTCAGTTTCTATGGCTCATATGATGATGTCATTAAAATTCTGCCAAGCCATTGGCTAGCGATGAAGTAAGCTGTTTGGCGCGTAATTTTTTTACTACGCTGTGACCGACTATATGGGAAAACCCCTTAAACACGGTAAGTTTGACCCTCCAATCCGGGAAAAGGAGGTCAGTTTCATTTCCCAGATGACGGAAATCAGGCTGAAAATATTCAAATTAGGGTTGCCATTGTTTATCTGAACAAATGAGGATAAGTTGTCACTACCTGGCAGGGGCGGGATTTGAGTTGTGAAAGTGGGGGGGCAAACCTGCAGCAAGACTATCTAAGCGGAGCGCCACCATCGGTTGGCGCGGAGCGTACAAGAAATTTTTTGGCTTTACAAACCCTCCAGATGGCCGGAAACGGCACTTCCCGAGTGCTCTAAGCTGCATGTACCCCTCCTTGAAATATGGATCTCATGTCTGCAATTTGTATCTAGATAGTTAATTATTGTTTAAAAATTTGAAGAGGATTGATAGTAGAACATATGGTCACTATCCAAGCGGAGCGCCATCATCGGTTGGCATGGAGCGTCGAAATTTTCGATGAAAGGTACCCTTAGATCGGTAAAATTAACACCCATATAGGCTTTAAATTGCATCTAAACAATTACTGAACGTGTGTAAATTTAGGGAGGGCGGATAGAAGAACTTATATGGTGATGTACAACTGAAGCTTATACGTCACTATTTAGGCGGTGCACCACCATCAGTTGGCGCGGCGCGTCGAAATTTAAGCAAAAAGGAAATCCTAGATCAGCAAAAATGACACCTCTGGTAACAATAAATCGCATCTAGACTAAGACAGTTCTTTCCCCCTAAAATTATTAGTATATAGTGCATCTGGACCGATCAAGAATATGTTCAGCACCCACTTCAAAATTCTCCCCGCGGTCCCCACTTCTTGGAGCACTTGGCAAATATTGGGGCTGAGCATTCCTTTTACTCCCCCCCCCCCCCACTTTTTTCATGGGGGATAAGTCCCTCAAGTGCACCGGTTCCGTCGCCACTGAAGTCGAGGAGGGGTGATTTCGAGCAGTAAAGAAATTACATCGGCATATGCCATTGCATATTGTTGAATGACACGGGGGGGGGGGGGTCATGTGTCAGGGTATTGAATTTAATTATTGATATACCCAATATGCAAATCTGGCTCGTAAATCATTTCTCTGGATTTAGTTATTCAACGCATTCAGTAGAGCAGCAAAGTTGAAAATCAATTCCTGAAGCTAGCACTGTAGCACATGCCGCGGATTCATCACATGCAGAATTGAATCGCTAGTGTGTTAGCTCCAGGATTCGTAACCTGTGCTGCGAACCATGTGCTAGCTCCAGCTCCAGTTATTCTGCATGCTACATGTTACGATCTTAAACACAAATTCGACTTAAGGCCTATTTGATAGAGCTGTTGTGGGGGAATAATTTCGATTAGGGTTGTGCACATTTGTCTGCAAAAACGACAAAAAAGTGAACTAAGATTTGGCAAAAAGTGGGGGGGGCAACTGCCCCCTCTTGCCCCCCCGTAATCCCGCCCATGCTACCTGGGCATGGTTTCTAATGTGAGGGGTTGCCCCTCCCCTTGTAGAAAAATTGATTTGAAGAGTAGTTCATGAAAGTGGTACCAGACTTGACCCTGACAATATCTATTGCCTTCCTGTGCTCAAATTAATTGTTGAAGCTAGATGGCCAAAACACTGCATAGAAACTTAGCGACTGTATTCGTTACAATTTTGTACAAACTATGCCTAAACATCTCAACATATTCACAATACTTTTGCTGGAATCCAGTTGTATGGTACCCCTTCTTTCAATATAGGCTAGTGATGACCTTCATCTACTTAAAAAAAAGAGACTTTCATACTGCTCATGGTGTCCCTTAAAGTGCTTTGAAGCATGACATAACATAAAATAATAAAGGCCTACATTTATATCAACTTGGTGGAAAGATCCGATCCCAATTAACTTGTGCTACATATGAAAGCACTATTATATAGTAGTAAATATGACCAAGGACAAATTAAATCAGCTGTTAAAGGAACACAAGTTAAAGGAATGATCACTATAGTTGTTGCCAATTTCTCTTCTTTCTAGTCAGTCTGATTGTTTGGGGGACCCCGTCAAGGAAAGCTGTCAGCGAACAGACTTTTACCCACCGATGGGACCAGTGGCGGTCTGCTAGTGAGTCGATGGATAAATCTACATAGGCTTGCTTGTGATTTCTGAAGTATTATCTTTTATCTTCTTACAAAAGATGTTTAATACCATGTGTAATTCTGCTTTCTATCTCGTGTTGTTGTCATATCAATATAATATGGTAGAAGTTAGCAGTCACTTACAGCACACCCAAACAAACATACTGTTCTTAAGAATAGAGGGCAGCAACCCTAAATAACAACTTATAATAATCAAAAGTATTATATGTCATAATACAACAATTTCCTCTGCAAGGCCCAATGACAATTGCCACTGGCAGACCACTGGTGGCTTGCTATCAGGGCTATATGTAACAGCTAGAGGCTTCTTTTTAATGGGGTTGTAAATTGTAATGGACCTAATGGTAATATCAAATACTAAATATTTAATGGTAAACTTTTGTAACAATCATCACAAAGTTAGTTATATATATATTGACAAATTCATAAAGTTTTACAGTGGTGCTGGTAATTAATGTGTAAATCTGGAAGTGTGAAAGACATTCAACTTTAAACATTGGAACAACGTGAACTACGATCATGGCTGCCGAGATTTTAATGGCACTGCTTTTTTCTGACCTTCTAATGTATGAAAATTGGCACTTTTAAGCCGATTGCTGGAAGTAATATAGGCCTACCCCTTGTGGCAACTCCACCACCCAATTTGCATCCCCGTCCTTTCTTCATCCCACCCCCACATACATGCCACATCTCATTGTCATGCACAATTGTGCCCGCATAGCAGCTGTCAAAACAATGTAAAGGAGAAGAAAGTGAAGTCAGAAAGGTAGGCTAAGGTATTTTAAACGGTTCATTATGGCTTACTGCATACCTCTGTATATTGTAAGTACAAATCATAGTCCATTGTGGGAAGTTGTATGCTTCGATTTCCATTGGATGTTGCATAAGATAGGTATATTATGAAGGGCTCATCACTGTGTATGTCAAATCGAGAATGCTCTGCAAATACAACTGAGGGGGGGGTCTCTTAAAAAAATAAAGAACACAACTTTAAAACTGTACATGAATAGACATTATGAGTATACTGAGCATATATTTAAAGCTTTCATAATTGATATAAACATATGATTTGTTCTCATTACACATATGTATATTGCTCATCAAAATTGATTCAACACACACATGGCTATGAAGAGTTGTAAAAAAAATAGCAGAAAATGTTCATATATAAAGAATAAAAATTTTTTTTTTGTCATTTTGCATGTTTTGTCTCATTTCAGTGATACATATAATAAATCAGCTGATAAAAATTCAACTTCTGTTACCAAAAAGAAGATTTTTTTTCATTATTATTATTTATTACTAAAACATGTAGTTTAAATATTATGAAAGTTGTTATTTAACGCAACCTTTTAAGAAAGAGTCACATGTCATCTTCTTTCATTTATAAAAATTTATTAAAATATGTCCTGTATCAGAAGTCAAAATGTCCTTCCCGTTATCATAAAATAGCCCAGCTGAAATACCTTTTGGCAAATACTAGATGTGACTTATTCCTGATTGTTATGGAAGCCTTTCGTACGGAATGGTTTGATTCTTATCAGGCATTCGTCTATAAAAAATTCATGGCACACTTTTGGTTTTCAATACAAAAAGAGCAAATCCGAACCAAACAACTTTGAGAAACTTGTCCAGAGACAAATCTAATCCTCATCTGAGCAACAAAATGTCCCTTATAGCTGTGTGGATCCCTTATTAAAACTGTCACAGAACAGAAATTAACATCCAAACAACACATTTTGAACATGTATACAAAGCAGCCTCTCTAACTCCCCCCTCTTTCTCACCCTAATTCCAGGCACGAAATGAATAACTGTCTCCGTGGCAGGCGCGTAGCCAAGGGGGGGGCAAAGGGGGCCGCCGCCCCCCCCCCCCTTGAGCATATTTTTTTTTTTTTTTTTTTTTATGATATCGCTATTATTTTCAAAAGAGAAAATGCTAAGATGCAACTTACAAGGCCTGGGAAGTGCCATTTCCAGCGATCTGGGAGGCATTTTCAACCAAAATTTTCTTGTACGCTTCGCGCCAACCATGGTGGCGCTCCGCTTAGATAGTTGCAATGCCGAATCTACAGTTTCGCCCCTCCCTTGGCAAATTCCTGGCTACGCGCCTGCTCCGTGGTTGATAATTATGAAGAGAACTAGTCTCCACTGACACACATGTTACCTAATGAAAAAAAGACACTTCTTTTTTGGAAGCTCAGACTTTCTGTGTTACAGAATTCCATTGGTCCAAAGTGATTGGAAATAGCTGCTAAAGTATAGGGTTATATTTTATATTATATTTTTATATTGAATAAAACCATTTCAGTTTATCAGTAAAACATCTTCATTCTACCAAATAATGATTTCACTTTGGAGTGCAAATAGAGTTGTGTACATACTAAAAGCACAATGTTCTTTGTCTCAAGTAATAATAATAATATTGAGGATTTATTAAGCGCAGACACATCCACCGATAACGGTGCTCAAGGCACTTCACAATATTACCCTGGTCAACGATAACCTGTCAAACTTAACATGGCAGCAGCTAAACAGTGCCCAACTGACGACAGATTATCTCACAGGTCCCCATTTATACACCTGGGTGAGGAGAAGCAAATGGAGATAAAGTGCCTTGCCCAAGGACACAACGCAATGATCTGGCCAGGACGTGAACCTGCAAGCTTTAGATCACAAGTCCATTGCCTTGACTGCAAAAGTATAGAGTTGTCCCACATTTACTTGAATAATACCATTTCAGTTTATCAGTAAAAAATCTTCATTCTACCAATCATGATTTTACTTTGGAGAGCAAATAGAGTTGTGTACAAACTATAAGTACAATGTACTTTGTCTCAAAGTAATAATAATAGTAATATTGAGGATTTATAAAGCGCAGACACATCCACCGATAACGGTGCTCAAGGCACATCACAATATTACCCTGGTCATTGATAACCTGTCAAACTTAACATGGCAGCAGCTAAACAGCGCCCAACTGACAGTTTATCTCACAGGTCCCCATTTATACACCTGGGTGAAGAGAGGCAAATGGAGATAAAGTGCCTTGCCCAAGGACACAACGCAATGATCTGGCCAGGGCTCAAACCTGTAATCCTAAGATCACCAGTCCACTGCCTTGACCATATTGACCACAATGCTCTCAAGTGTAAAGTCCACAACAAAATTGCAGAATAATTTCAATTTTTTCAAATATTACAATGTCATACATACAGTATACACAATCATGAATTGTGCAAGATTATTGCTGACATTAAGAAAGGGTCAGTCTTCAATATTATTATTTCAGTAGGAATATTTCTCTGCTTTGACACATACATGGGAAGTATCAGCTAACAAGCAGAAACAAAATAT
>KN890225.1:13781-24506 GCA_000934455.1 Apostichopus parvimensis
GTCCTTCAGATATATGATTTCATCGATGGTTTGATCAGATTCCGCCAGAATGAGATCAATTTCCACTACGATACAGGTTTTGAGTGGAAAAAAAAACTGTAGCGGGGAAAATCCCCTCACATCGTGCATGAGGGAGTGTTTACTGCAAATTTCCGGCGAAATAATTAATGACAGTGCCTCTGGAAACAAAATTAAATTTTCTTTTCTTTCACTGTAAAACATTTTTGGCCAATTTCTTTTTAACGTTGTTTAGATAAAAAATTCCCTTCGACAAAGCGCTTACAATTTCGACTTATCAAGCACATATACTGCAGTGTCTCACAGTGCTGCTATGTGTATAACACAGTTTAGTCAGTATGCGAAGTTACTTACTATATGTAACGCGACGTATTAAAACAAATCCGAATGACCAAGGATAAAGAATTTTCAGTCTTCTCGCGATTTGAGAAAGTCCTTCATTGGGCGTTGGATGGGTGTGATCTGGTCCTTATGATCAGTCTGTTAAACTGTCACGTGATTTCATTTATTTATGTTATATGGATTTTAACCTCTTTTTTTTCTTTACTATAAAAGGCTGAGAGTCACGAGATACACTGTCCCATTGTTCCATCCGCTGAGAGCAAATATTTTTGTAAATATAAGGAGATTCAGTTCTTAAGTTTTTTTTTCTTCTTTCGTTTTTCCTTTCTTTGATAATACATCTTCGTAAATATATTTGTGTGAAATAATTCAGTCATTCATAAGATATTTTGTCAGCTTACTTATCAATAATGGAAGCCAATTTTATTGTCAACAATTAAAAGTGAGCTTATTGTACTGCCACGTGCGAATTCTGGAAATGTTCACCCGATGGTGTGTGAAGATTGTATATGGAGTGAACTAGAAGAGTGAGTATTCAAGAGTACACAGACCAGTCGTACAACCAAAGTAGGATCAAATATTGCTGAGTTTATTTTTCGCTTTTTGTTTGTGTTTTGTTTTGTTTTGCATCATTCAGGCAACTTGTTTGTGGTTGGTCAGCAAGTTCACCTAAGCTATACTCGATATTACCTAAAGAAGACACACACCCTGCTATCATTAGTATTCTATGTGATAGGGATAAATGTCATAAATAACCTCTCCCTCCCCTTCTCCCTCCCCTTCTCCCTCCCTCTCCACCTTCACAGACAGGAGACACACACCCTACCATCATTATTATTCTGTGTGATAGAGATAACTGTCATGAACAACTCCCCCCCCCCCTACGCTTCCCTCCTCCCTCGATCCCCGCCTCCACAGACAGGAGACACAAACCCTACCATCAGTTTATTTCTATGTGATAGAGAGAACTGTCATGAACAACTCCCCCACCCCTCCGCTCCCCTCGTTCCCTCCTCCCTTCCTCCTCCTTTCCTCCTCCCTCCCTCCCTCCCCTCCCCCTTCCCTCCCACCTCCACAGACAGGAGACACAAATCCTATCATCATTTTATTTCTATGTGATAGAGAGAACTGTCATGGATTACCTTTCCAAAATAGTTAAGTAAATCTTATTACGTTTGAGAGATATACCAGATTTAATGTTCCTTCACATACAAGGAAGCGGACTTGAGCAAGTCTAAACATGACCTCATCGAGTCACATGTGAATTCATGTTTTTTATGTTTTCATTTATTTTTAACATTCACTTTTGTTTCTGTATTATGGAGATGGGTTTTGCAAATGTTGAATCTTAAATATTGAAGCTGTTTGCACGACCTAATAATGGCATGCGTTAAGTATCATTATACTTATTAAAATTATAAAAATATGAAAAGAAAAGAGAAAGTAAAAGGATTTATATCCTAGTGGCACCGTCAAAGATTTCGATCCTAGTGGCACCGTCAAAGATTTAGATCCTAATGGCCCTGTAAAGAATTTCGATCCTAGTGGCACTGTACAAAGATTTAGATCCTATTGCCACTATAAAAGGATTTAGATCCTAGTGGCACTGTAAAATGATGTAGATTATTGTGGCACTGTAAAAGAATTTCGATCCTAGTGGCACTGTGAAAGGATTAAGATCCTAATGGCACTGTAAAAGGATTTAGATCCTTGTGGCACTGTGAAAGGATTAAGATCCTATTGGCACTGTAACAGGATTTAGATCCTAGCGGCACTGTAAAAGAATTTCGATCCTAGTGGCACTGTAAAATGATTTCGATCCTAGTGGCACTGTAAAATGATTTAGATCCTAATGGCACTGTAAAGGATTTATATCCTAGTGGCACTGTAACATCACACATTTACAAAACGACAGCTCTTATAGGCATGTCTTTTAAACTAGCATATATTCCAAACTGACCAAAATTTTCCTTAGCTGTTCCGAGTTGTTCTTTACAAAATGTAACGTAAATTTGACATTTACTGGTGTTTTTATTTATTAATTTTATTTTTAACAATTTAGGAATTCTTGTTTCACGCAACTGGAACAACCAAATGTTCTGGCGAACGCAGCATCGCGCATATCAACACTGAAGGAAACTCTTCTTTTTTTTTTAAATTAAATGGAAATAGTTACTTGATGAAAATAATATGATAATCTTTCTGGGTGGATAGCAAAAGTTGAATGAATTGCAATCGTATTTTCAACTATAGGCAATATTCGGTGGTAAAAAAATCAATCAATCAGTGGTAGTATGTCAACAATCTAACCCTCTTTGTGCGTTTCTGTTTTTTGTATTTAAGATTTTAATTTTAAATGATGACTTGTTCATGTTTCCTACGGAATTACGCAACTAATCATTGCGTAATGCAAATCATTGCGTAACGCAAAAGTTAACGGCACATTCCAATTCGTCATAACTGAGATTTACTTGATAAGATTTCAAACAGTAGCAGGCCTGACAGTGTTCGGTAGAATCAATTTAATAGACATTATTTGCGATAAGTATCGTCGGTTTTATATATTATCTGCCTTTGTAAAATAAATGAAAGATGTGTAAGCTAGAAGAATGTCACATTAAGGTTTTGCCATTGTTGTTTTCGTTTTGTTTCACTTTCCGTATACTAACGGTCATTTACTTTGCACCGAAAGTTAAGCGACGTGGTATGAAGAAAAATAAATAGTTAACAACAAGAGATAGAAGAAAATATCCCAATTAATCCAGAAAGGGTCTCAGCTCTTAAGAGGTTACCAGATATTCCGAAGGGAGGGGCGGGGGGGGGGGCGTGAGGGGCATAATTACATAAGACCTTTGCGGGGCGTCGAGAGGCAGGTCTGGACCTGGGTAGAAATTAAGTCTCTAGGTCTCTTTTTTAGTTTTCATGATTTGTTGTGTGTGATAATCTCATTCGAAATCTGCTGAAATTTTTCCAAAAGCTCTTTTCGTTTCCAAGATATATAGGTACATATTTGAAGTCTTGATAAAATCGGGGGAAACTAATTTAATATGTGGAAACTATGATGTGGAGTGTTGCACATATCAAAATTTCTTATTATTGGACCTTGATTAGTAACCCCCTAATTACAAGCCCACATATATCATTTGCATAATGTGATGTTCCTCTTTTCAAAGAAGACAATAACAAATATGTTAAAAAATTGCCTTAGGCCACAATCCTGTATTCAATGTCCTTCAAATGAAGGTTGTAAATACAAACTAATAACATAACAGAAAATTAGGCGTAATATAAAATTAGAATTCAGAAAAGACTTGTATAATGGTCCATCTTTGAGGGTTTTTGATGGGAGTTGCACCTACTTTCATGACTTCTAATGCCTATTAGAGTGATTAGGACAAAGTTCTTCTTAGGTGTCCGTAGACCTTTTAAGAACAATAAAACACAACAATGACATTGAAACAAAACAGAAACAGTGAATGATTTTGTTTTACTTTGTATAATGTAAAAACATAATCTCTTGAAAATATACATTGAACTGCACTGAAAATAATGAAGTGCAGACTGAACTATGTCATGAATCTCTCCCTACCTCCCTCCTCTCACCCCTTCCTTCCCCTGCCTCTTAAACTAAATTTCAGAAATGATACTGACTTTTATCAAAAAGGCCATGAAGTGTGGTCAGTTATTGGTCTCTGGAAACTTGACCAAATAGTTCTAACATTTGGTCTTCATGTTAAAATGTTGTTTCAACTATTTCTCCTTCAATTGCCTCAAAAAAAAAGGGGGGAAAGAAGAAGACATAATGGGTGTGAAAGGAGAGAGGGGAGGATGTGAACCCTATAATAAAGGGAGGGGTGGGGGTGTGATGTTTCTGCTGATCACTGGTAAAATGCAGCTTTGGTATCCCAAATGCAAAATGTGACAGACAAATTTCTTATGTAAAATCTTCATGATTACAATAAATTGTAAGGTTCAGCCTGTAAGGTTCTGAGTTACTAGTAATTTATCACATACAGTTCAAGTTGTCTGAAATACTTGGTATAAAGTGATAAACTCCAAACACACATATTTATTTAGCTTTTACATCTACGGCAAATACCATCCTAACGCACGTTAATATCGATAGCATTTCCGTAGCCAAATTTCAAATCTGATTTTTCCAAATATTTCAAGTCTCCATTCAAACTGGGCGACTGATGGCAGGCTGGTCCTAAAGTCAAGGATTCTAGCTTTTGAAAACCAAATTTCCTCATATTAATCTGCAAAAAGTTATTTCTAAAGCTTGAAATTATAGACCCCTTGCAATATCCCTCAATGCAATAAAGGTTTAACATATTATCTAAATTAAAATCATACATAAAGAAAACTTTACTATCATAAATACCATTATTACCAATTATTGTGTAAACTATAAGTATCCAAGACCTCTTTTGTTTGTTTGTTTTCTTGATCACCTTGATAACCTAAAACGATGTTTATTACTCCTGCTAATTGCAAACTGCATTTTTCGATTTGAAAAAGAGACTGCTTTTTTGGGCTTCCTAATCACTGAGAGATGTCATGTGATAATATAGGCTATTTCATTCTCCAGCTACAAGGAGGCGGGGGAAACTTAGTGAGTATTGTTACATGACGTTAATTGAAGAGAACCAATCATATCACAGCACTATCTTTTGCTTTCATTACTTTACAAAGTATTCTTTCGTAATTGAACAGTGTTCAATTTGCCTCCAGACCTCACAACACCTTGTAGCCCGGACACGTTGCCAAAGAATGAACACTCTGCGTTAGATTACACACAGTACCTGTTAGGATATACAGCGGTATCAAGGGTGATGACTATCGCTGTTAACACCAGCGCCATTATAACTTGTTATTTGTCTCCACTGGCATTTCTACTGTCATTACTTACACTTTATCTTCCTATTTCTTTCTATTCCATGATAATTATTATTTTCCCCCCAAACATGCACTTTGTGCTGATATCATCACATGCTTCACCTGCATGGATCATTCATACCAAGCCCCACACAGCACTCCTTTAGCATACTCAAGACCCATTGGCAATTCAACATACTTTATTATTGTTTTTCCCTTTGAATATGAACACCAAATATACACTAGGTGGACATTCCATTACTGACTTGCCCTTCTTGTCTTTGCGAATGCAGGAGAATGCATGTTACATTCTTCTGAGTAGCATTCTTCTGCCCTGTGGTATACTGCTATCTCCAAGTCAGTGGTTCTTATGTAGCTGCCACAGGAGTCCTCTCTGTTTTTGTTTTCTCTCTCTCTGGTTCTGCTGTGAAATGGAAACAAAAAGCAAAATCAGAAGAGTGATGCATGAAGGATAAAGTTATTCATGTAATTTGCTGATTTCTCATTCACATTTCTCTTTTACAATTCAAGACAAAATCCATCGATATTACTTTAACTTTTTCTTCATACTTGAATAAATACTTGAATCATGAAAAAAAATATTAATACTGAAAGCAAATGAAAAGAACTAAAGAAAGAAAAATGTGTCAGAAACTATGAAGAAAAACATTCTTATCATAGGCATGGGTCACTAGACTATCTTTGACCCTGAATTATGGGCATGGGATGTCCTTCCTGCCCCTTCTACCCACCCTTATTTACTTTAAACCGCTACCACAATGACAATTTCATTCCCTATTGCTTGTGATGGTCACAAATCAAAAGGAATTAATGATTAACTGCCTGAATCAAAAGGTTTAAAAGACTTTTTTATCTATTGAAACATTGTGACCACAGCTTCAAACTAAAGAACTGTATCCCTACATAAAGAAAAAATAATTAATAAACATGGTTGCCAAAGCTTCATGTTGCCATGGAAACTTACCCAGTTCCGGTAAATCGTTGGACGGTGCATCTGGTAATTTAAGATCCTCTGTTTCGCCAAACATCATCTCGTATTCCTCTAAAACCGCATCCTCATCTTGATCTGTCAATCCTCCTGATAATAGCTCATCAATTTCCTGAATAGTGACAAAATGGATTAACTTGTTCAATTTGATCTATTTTCTGCAAATATTCAAGGATGGCTATGTAGGCATAACTTTAGATGTCAACAAAGCATAGTCTAACAAGAAAGAAATAGTTAGGTTCTGGGTATTGTTTATAAATTGATGCTGTTTTATTTTCTTAAGAATTCATCTGAAACGTTCAGCTTGCTTTTTAAGAAAAATTCAAAACTGTTTTCCTGGAAAAATTAAGTCACAATCCAAACTTATTACCAGACTTCGAATGAGATTTGTATTTAAAAATTAAATTAAGCATCAAGTATCGGAAGAATTATGCTATGGAATGAGACATTAAAGTTTAGAGGAATGCAAAAATCACTGACCAGTTTTGCACTCTCTGAGATACTTAAATTGCTTTATTAAAGACAACATTACAAGTAGGAAGAAACATTTAAAAAAGAACCAAGTCTAAAAGTGTGATTTATTTTTCCTATAGATATGTAGTTTGCTTTAACCTCACAATGTGATGAATGAAATGTACAGCCACATAAATTGTGACAGAACCATAAAATAATAAAACTTAAAAAACTTACTCTTTGAGTTTCAATACCCTCCTGGGTCTCTTCCATGATATTCTCTACATCCTCAATAGATAATATCTAAAAATAATTACAAACGGAAGAAAAAGTGGCAGAATGATAAGTTCCTCAATAATAATGTTGAATGAGTGGGTGCCAGATATCATTCCAGTTTCTTCCCCCTCTCTGTTCTGACTGGTCCAACTTGAAATAACAGAATATGAATGTTTCTTTTTTCTTGGAATTGTAATCAATTTAAATAAACTACAGATACATTTCTACAGGGCCACAATCAAGAAAGACAAACCATCCATGACACTGAACAAACAACATATGAGACTAAGGAGAGCTGTCTTTAACAAATCAATACTGCGGGTGGTTTCACTGTTCAACGACACAATGGTAGCAGCCAGTTGTAGGACCGAGGTGTGTAAGTGGTGGTGGGGTGGGGGGAGGGGTGGGTATAGCTCGTGAAGAAACAAAGGAACACTTGTGCCATAAATTCCTCACCTCATGCATCTTCTTTAGACTCTCATTACCAGTCTTGAGTCCCTCGACAACCTTGGCCTGAATCTGTGAAAATTCTAACTCAGAGACCATCTTCTCCAGGTTCTCCAGTTGTCCGTCTGTTCTCTGTAACAATTGTTCCTGGAATCGTTTCTTCTTCAACAGAAGCAGAGCCCGACTGAGGGTAAGACAAAAGAGATGATTAACTGATTCTTTCTTTGGGTTACTTTGTAATTGATGAATCCCATTTTCTAACCTTTAATCGGTCAAGAAGCCTACTGTATCTGAATGGTATTCTGCAATGTGCTTGAATTCAGATTCCCAGTCTTGTTCAAGACTGTGGTTACCTGTATATTTCAGTATACACTCACAGTCTGGAATATCCTACAAGAATATCTACCCCTATTTACACCTTGTTTGGCTGGTCAGAGCATGAAGGGTCTACGGTATAAAAATGAAGGGCGCCATCACCTAGTAAGGTGACGGAGTCGGCCATATTATACAGCTTTGGGAAGAACAAACCAGTCTAGACCTAGACTATGTTCAAGCTTGGTGCTCATACTAATAAACGATGAGATTCAAGTAATTGTGCTGGTACTTTCAACTCAAACTTTGTACTCATACTTTGTACTCATACTGTACTGGTACTCAAGACATTGTGTTCATACTACCAGTCTGTTTGAATGCATACCTTTATACAGTAGTTTACAGCATCTCCCCACAAATAATATAGTAGTGTTCATTAATTTTGCCTAACAAACTGTGAATTTCACAAATTTCATTTTTAGCGCAAAAAGTGCTTGCTTTTGTGTCGCAGTTTGAGGCATTTTGCACCTTATTTAGCCATCCTTATTTGCATAAATTGTTAGTCTACTGAAAATGTTAACAGGCTCAAAGTAAAAAGAGTGCACTGAACATCTCATGAAAATACTTTGCTGATAGTTAGGTGAAAATTCAAGGGCTATCTGAGTATGGTAGTTATACTTATCTATTTATTACTAAATATCTTTAAATTTAGTTTCGGTAGAAAAATGACATAATGGAACATTTCTTACTCTTTCCTGCCATCTTTGATAAGTCGCTTAGCCAGTTGACGTTCTTTGTCCAGGTTTGTTTCGATCTTCTTCTGGTATTGTTGTATTTTGTCCCTTTGTTGTTTCAGTTGCTATGGAAGAGGAAAGAATATACACAATAACATTAAAGAAATGTTCCATACATTCTAAACTTTGTGAAAGCCTTCAATACAGGATTACACCTGAAGAAAACACATGACATGAATGTCTAAAATGATCTAAACAGTTATGTTAGACATTATTGTTAATACATTAATGCATTAAATTTAGCAAAATAGTTTTCTTATTGGACCAGTTTGATTGCAAGAAAAATTATACTGAAAAAACCTACTTTACAAACCACTTTATAACTTGTTTGAATTTGATATTAACATTTGTGCAGAAAAAAGCATTAGTGTTGTCACCAAGTCATATTTCGTCAACCCAAGTCAAGTTTTCCAAGTCGAGTCAATCAAGTCACAGGTCAAATATAACAGCAACTTATGAAGACATACTAGAGATGAAATCCTAACAAATATCAACAGCTAAGGTTCAACAAGGCATCTTTGTGAAGTGATGCAGGTCCAGTGAATGCTGTGATGCAGTGAGCTCCACCACGTCAAGTCACTTGATCTGATCACAAGTCACATCAAGTCACAAGTCATTGAAGTCAAGTCAAGTCATAAGCACACAAAAACAAAACTTGAGTCTGATTCCAAGTGCAAGTCATTGACTCGAGTCAACAAAAATGATATGAATTATACCTATTTTAACAACAGCTGTTGAAGACTATCATAGAACAAACAGTTCAAGTGGCAACGCTCAAGTATATAACCAATTGCTCAACATTTTGATAAATGTCTTCAGTCTAAAATCTTACCAGAACAGCTTTGTCCTGCTCAGTTACTCTAGACTGCTTTGGTCTACCAAATAAGCCTCCCATTTTGATTGCTCTGTACTATCAATCCTGAGAAAGAAAAAAAAGGTAAGTCTGTGTATATGAACAAATTTAAATCTGATTTACAGTCCCTGCATAAACTAAAATAAGACATTGAAATTTGTTTGACAGTCTTTGATAATCACTACAGAACATTTTAGCTAATAATTCTCTCAGAAAGATGGTCATTACCTTTAGACCAGTCGAATTGTAACTGGAAGACAAAGGTGGCATTAGATGATGATCTGATTGTCAAGAATAGTACCATCTGTGGTACAATGACTGGTAGTAAGTATAGGCTGGTAAATTATTGAATGGACAATTAAATTCAGTTACACAACTTACAGCTCAATATTTAATCATGTTAGCACACCCACACTTGGAGAGTGACTTTCTTTAAAAAGTGTCACATAAACTCCTACTAGGCCTAGACCTATTATTTAATATATAGGCCTATCTCACAGGTATTCTAACAGTATTAACCAGAAGTTCAAATACATGGTGTTTTTTTTTAATCAAAAGAAAACATGTCTTTGGTTTTTATATAGCTAATTATTTGGGGTTCCCAATGCTATTTTGGGGCTTTAACCTAGGCCTAGACATATTTTAGGGCCCAAGCTAACTAGACTTGTAGGCTTACGGTAAGTTAGCCATATCGGTCAGGGCTAGGCCTAACTCAGATACAGTGCTATGAGTAACTTGGCTTCTTACATTCATTGTAATACTACGATACTTAGTAAAGATCTTTCTCTCTCTCTACTTGCCTACATGGAAGTCCATGTACCAGTTGCACGAAATCATAACAAGCCGTTTCCGCCATGTAGTAATTACACATTATCAATAGATGAAGACTAGTAGTACTAACTACTAACATTACCATATTAACCTAGCATTCATACTTACGTTCTTCAAATGTCGTACTTTAATGACATGAAACCAGTTTCTCTAAATGAATGGCTAACTATGAAGTAGGAGACTCGTACTCAGTTTGAGCGTATTTTATATATATTGTCTCGTACAGTCGTAGATATATTTGCTTATCAAAGTGCAGTGGCGAATTCATTATTCGCCTATATCATAGCCTAAAATATAACGTAAACTGTACTGCTACATAACCAACCTGAAGCTATCCCAGGATTCATCCCAGGGTTCATCCCAGGATTCATCCCAGGGTTCATCCCAGGATTCATCCCAGGGTTCATCCCAGGGTTCATCCCAGGATTCACCCCAGGATTCACCCCAGGATTCACCCCAGGATTCACCCCAGGATTCACCCCAGGATTCACCCCAGGATTCACCCCAGGATT
>KN890226.1:30072-48873 GCA_000934455.1 Apostichopus parvimensis
GGAGACCCCTAGGAGTAGACCCCTATGAGTCATTAAAGGCACTGATTTGTATATACAGGGTGAACGGCACCCATCTTTACCCTCTTTAACAGTACTTACCCATACCTCTATAAATCTTAAAAGGTGAATCATTCAATAAATACACCTACATGGCTTCAATTTAGCTATTAGCATTGTACTATGCCTTGCAAATTTGCCAACACATATATATATATATACATGAAAATACTCCTGAGGCAACTAAACAAAATAATTTTCATTGCATCTCAACAACTTTGCTGCCCCTTTGAGTGCAGCAAGCCAAGGTTACTACCTTGCTCAATTTATGAGCATGTTTGTGGCTTTTCAAAGCTGCACTAACTCCTGAATACGTTTATACCTTCAAATGTGAACTTGACCCACTTTCTCTACTGCATGGAGGGGATTTTAACCAAACTTCCTTCCTCTGTCCATGCAGTAGATTGAATACTCAACATTATTATATAGTTTTGCCAGTGTCAGGGAATCATTCCATATCACCTCACAAAATGCTATGCAGCAGAATGACAATATGCTATACGATGCAAAGATGTGAAGGACTTTGTGTGGACAGGAATTATTTTATTTTATGAGAGAAAGTCTAGAGACTTGAAAGCTGTTACACAAACTTTGAGACCTAACTTATTCCCTGCATGTTCTATGTGTGTTCCTCTTGTTAAGGATTTTTTTTTTGTGAGCTTGTCCATCAAAATGTCTCCTCCATTTGCATATATAAATAATTAATAATTGAAATACAAATTGATGACAAAGAGAATCAAAATGCAGGTTTTCTCTCTGCTATCTGAAATTTTTCGACCAGTTCAAAAACAGCAGTACACATATGACAGAAAAACTTGTCATCAAGCAACGACCGATTTATATGGGACATTTGTCTCATTTCTACAGGCGAGAAATAAAGAACTTGATGCCTTGGAAAGTGATATATTGATGAGAAGAGAGACTTTAAATGCCCTTGACAAGAAAGAGGCAGAGAGAAGGCAAAGAGAATCTGAGATGCGGAGCAGATTAGAGGAACTCAAAGAGGCCATCAGCAAACAAGAAAAGAGACGGTATGATGTCTTTTCAGCTTATTAATTTATTTCTTTTCCTCAACTGTTTTATCTCCTACCTCTCCTCTTCCCCCTGTTTCTTTCTTTCTTCTCTTCATCCCTTGTCTACTTATAATCTCCTTACATCTGTCTCTTTGTGTTCACCATGCTCATTAACCTGTCTGTATTCTGTGCGTGTTTTTTTCCCGTCTGTTACTGTTACTTGTCATTTTGCCTCTGCAAAAGATCCTGCTAGGATCGAAACATCAGGCCAACTTACTTTTACACATTTTTTTTTTTTCCATTAGAAAAGCAAATATTTCAGTCTTCTCATTTAGTGCTGATAGTTAGCAAACTGCCACATTATTAACACAGATAATGAGATATTACCCTATTCCCCGAAGATTGTCCCATTATTTTGCAAAGAATCCACTACTATTATCAAGTAAATAAAGGTGGTGGTGTTAGAAACAATGATACCTAGCATCTGGAAGGTCGTGGTTCGATCCCTCGCTGGTCAAAGTAAGGTGGGTTTTTCATCGTGGAGAAATCCACGGTTTGCCCCATCTTAATTGCATCTTCAAAAATTGTAAAAGAAAACCAACCTGGAATAAAACTGTAATTTGGATAACCACCCAATGTCGTGAAGTGTAAGTTATAAGCCATTCGGCTTCTCCACGTTAGCAGTCATGTGGCTGCTTAGCTTCCTGATATAACTGCCATCCAGGCCAATATTCTTCTGCGAAGAAAGACATGATCAATCTATGGTATGTATACCAACAACATATGTATTTAGTAACTGCTATGACACATATGTATTGTTTATGCATAAGTATTATTTATAGAAACATTTTTCTTTTCTTTATCAAGTAACATTAAAAAAAGCTGACTTTTTTAGAGTATAATTATAATGTAAGACTCCTTCTTAATAGAAGGACGCTGTGAGTCTGTATGAGGAAGGACCTCTTTGTCTACAGTAAAATGAGTCATACAGTACTTTCCATTCAATGCAAACCTTGAACTAACAACTAACTTAAAATTTAATTCAATCAATGGATCATTTTATTTCTTTCAGAGAGTTCTTAGAGGGACATTCTCATATCACTCCAGAAGAAGAGGATTTTTACAGAGAGCAAAATTTGGTTCACCAGGAAGGCTTACATGATGAAATACACTGTTTGGAGGAGACACTGGCCAAGAGAAGGGCGGAGTTACGACTCGCAGACAAACTTCTTCATGACTGCCAGACAGACTATCAAATAACCCAAAACAAGGTCTGCTAGGTCTTAGTCCTGCATTCTATTATAAGCTAAACAAAAATAGACCAAAGATGGTCACTATATAGAACAGTGGATCCCTATCTGGGGTGCATGAACCCCCAGGGGGTGCGAGAGTCCATCCCAGGGGGTTCGTGAGATGTTTCTGAAAGTCAAAACTAGGATACTTTTTGTTGAGCTAACATCTGATATGTGAAATAATTTAGAAATGTACAAAAGTCGTACCTATCGACAAACTCTTTTCGCGTTCCATACGCATATGTTGCCAAAGTAGTACCGTACCATGCATGTGATACTTGATCTGTTACGAAGCACTGTTATTCGAATTATAGTATAATAATGACTCAGATCGTGTCTCGAAAAGTTGGGGGTTCGTGGACAACTCTGACATCCACAGGGGGTTCGTGGGGGGCATAAAGTTAGGGAAACCCTGATATAGAGGTAGCTGATGGTTTTCAGTTTCAGATCCATTTTATGAATATTCATATTGTCTGTTCAAACTTTTAATTAATTTTTGAAACATTTTGATAGACAGAAATAACTGTCAGTGTAAATATGTACTATCCATTTATTATTTTTTTATTTTTTTATTATTTTCATAGATCCGGGATGCTCTCAGCCTGTATGACGATACAAAAGTGAAACTTAATCAGACCGAACAAGACGCAGTGGAACTGGAGAAGAGGGTGGGAGAAACTGCTGAGAATTTAGTCAAAGCTCAGGAACATCTCGCAGGTCTGAGAGAACAGATACATCATTTAGAGGAAGAGAGAGGTATAAAAGAGGACCAAGGGGGTAAACTAGAGGGTATCCTGAAGACCAGAGAAGCCGAATTCAGAGAACTGGAAGAGAAAATAGAAGCTTTCAAAGACAAGTAAGATAATATTGCCCATAAGTTTAACAGAACAGAAACAAGAGGAAAAAAGTTAAAATAAACAGTGAAGTAACAACAACAGGACTTCATTTTTTATTTTTGTTTTGTTAATTTCTTTGCAGATATGAACACCTTCAAACAGAAATGGTTTTAACGAAGAAAAGAACAGAAAAACAGGCTTCTGCGATCAGAGAGAATGAACAGCTTTTAGCTGACAAACAAGCTGAACTGAAGAGAATCGTTAACATGGTATAACTCACCTTTAACGTTTGTCATTAAATTGTGATATCTATAGGCCAGATTTGGGCAAAACGTGATCTTGCAGACCCAAGTAGACTGGTAGGGTGCTAAAGGCTTAGATAGCCTATTGAAAACCGTTACTCTAGTTTATAGTAAAGTGCTAGCTTGGTGAAACATTGGTTCTAAAATAGCTGTTGACCTTTTGAATAGTTAATTAAGGGATGCCACTATTTCCAAGACTGCTTAGGTATTTAATTACAGCATACCGTCAGTTACAACTGTGGAAGAACTTGTTTTTCCCCTCCCCTCCCTCCCTCTCCCCCTCTTCCCCCACCCCTCCCTCTCCTATCCTCTCTCTCTTTCCATTCATCCTTCATGTTATTATAAAGTGCCTCTAAACATCATCACTTCTAGTTTTCCATTCTCTGAAGTCTTCTCTTTGTAATATTATTCCCTATCTTCTCACACATCTTCAAAACTACCAAGTTTCTTTCTCTTAAGACCTCTCTTCTGTTCCTCATTAAATGAGCAGATTGATGCCAAAGAATCTGAACTGGAAAGGTTAGAGCGGCAAAGGTCATCCAAAGCAGCTGACCTTGAGTCGCTGACCTCCGACGTGGATCGACATCGACGCGACCTCATGCTGGCTCTTCAAGAAGGGGAGTCTGAGGTTTCTGGCAAGCAACGAGAAATTAAGGTAAATATGATCAGTCGTTTGGGATGGTTAAGTCTTCAGGAGTCCCAAAAGACTTTGGTAATTAATTAGTAATTGTTTCAACAGAAATGCTACAGTCAGAGAATGGCTGTATCTCAAATAGGATACAAAGAGAAAATCACTTGTCCGGTGGCGCATAGCGTGTTGCATACATTGCAAAATGGGAAAATTGCTTCACAAATGCGTATAGACGTAATAGCAGTTTTCTTGGCACTATACCGTATTGCTTTGAAAATCGTACATGTGAACCAGAGTTCATAAAAGTCCCCAAAGTGCTACACAAGATGTGAGCAATCAATTATTCACTGAAAATTTACCATTTTTATAAAAAGTATGTTTTTGTACAGTTTAATGGAAAGTGCATTCTGTATTGGTCATTGAGCTGGGGTTAAATGTAATTATCTAATGAATGGGCTGAGAACATTTGATAGATCAAAGAAGTTACCAGCTAGAAAGAGATTGTAACCACTGCAGTAACCTCAGGATTACATATTTGAGATGACAGTAAGAAAGTAAGTAAGTTGAGTAAGTTGACAGTAAGTTGAGATGACAGTAAGAAAACAAAACTTTACAGAAATCCTGTCAAGACTTTATAGAGTTTCAGTACGGACTCAGAAGATATTGGATTACCCTATTATGTGTGATTTCTGTATGCTTCAAGTTCCAACAAGAAAGTACAAAGTGGAGGCTTTGTTGCATGCAGGACCCATGAAAAGAGACCATTCACAGTATGCTGGACCACAGACCAAATGGGTGTAGTGTTCACAGTTTGCTGGATCACAGACCAAATGGGTGTAGTGTTCAAAGTTTGCTGGACCATAGACCAAATGGGTGTAGTGTTCACAGTTTGCTGGACCATAGACCAAATGGGTGTATTGTTCACAGTTTGCTGGACTACAGACCAAATGGGTGTATTGTTCACAGTTTGCTGGACTACAGACCAAAAGGGTGTAGTGTTCATAGTTTGCTGGACCACAGACCAAATGGGTGTAGTGTTCACAGTTTGCTGGACCACAGACCAAATGGGTGTAGTGTTCACAGTTTACTGGACCACAGACCAAATGGGTGTTTCGACTGGTTCATGTTCCTTTCTTGCATTTAGTTATAGACTTTTTCAAGACAATCTGTAGGAGCTTTAAAACTGACAGTATAAATTATTTGTAATTGTTAATCTTGTAACTAACTGAAACATTCAATTTTGTGTAGTTTATTCATATTTATCGTATGTTACAAATAATAGGTTTGTCTCGTTTCGCCTAGCAATATTTGCCCAGTTACTACACGAAAGTACATATATATGGTGGATTTTTAACACAAACTCTTTAGTAATGCCAGCATTCTTTATGATAATCAAAAATTGTGAACTTCAAATAAGTGCTATGCAACATGTAATGAATAAATTAGAATTCCTGGCTTCGGTTACAGTCTCGAAAGCGTACCTTTTGAGAGGAGGACTACAACATAATTTTGTCATCTCTTGTTAAAATTTGATGTCTTATAAACCATGCAGGATTTGAAAACTGATATTGAGAGACTGCAAAGACAGAGACAGGATGTTCAATTGGAGCTAACGACAAAACGGTCAGAGCTGACCGAAGTCCAACAGCAAGTGGAGACCGCTGAGAGGAACCTTCGCAGTATCACGGCAGATGGAGACAAGCAGAGAACAGATTTAAAACACACGCTGGAGATGATACAGATAGAAAAAACAGAGCTAGAAGCATTGAAGATACAGCATGAGACTAGATTGAAAGAGCTGGAAAAAACTCAACTGGCAGTCTTAGAGGTAGGTCAAATCAGTAAAATAATAATAATAATTTATTCTTATATAGCGCTTTACATCAAAGAATGATCTCAAAGCACTTTACAAAATCGCAATAAAAATTTTTAACTTAAAATTATTACAGCTTAAAAATATTACAGACTAAAAATATTGCATCCTAAAAATTACAAAAATAGATATCCTAACAATAATTATTAAAACAATAAAATTCAGAAATTAAAGACGAAAGCAATAAAATATGACAGCACACAATAAAACTAAAATACTAAACTATTACAGCCGAAAATTAGCAACAATAAGACTATCAAAATATAAATAGAAAATAAATTTTAATATACAACAATCAAAAGAAAAACGAAAGAAAAAAAGTAAAGATTTTAGCAGTATCAAAGATATTCAAATGAATATTTGTGTCTGATATAAGTGTTCCCAAGTTAGTTTGCACTTGATGCTTTCAAGGATTAGGTAATATTAAATTAACTAATACAACCATTGAGGATACAGCATGAGACTAGACTAAAAGAACTGGAAAAAATTCAACTGGCAGTCTTAGAGGTAGGTAAAATCAGTAAAGATCTTAGTGGTATCAAAGATACGCAAATGAATATTTGTGTTATATAAATGTTCCCAAGTTAGTTTGTACTTGATGCTTTTAAGGATTAGGTAATAGTAAATTAACTAATACAACCATTGAGGGTACAGCATGAGACTAGACTAAAAGAACTGGAAAAAAATCAACTGGCTGTCTTAGAGGTAGGTAAAATCAGTAAAGATCTTAGTGGTATCAAAGATACGCAAATGACTATTTGTGTTATATAAATGTTCCCAAGTTAGTTTGTACTTGATGCTTTAAAGGATTAGGTAATATTAAATTAACTAATACAACCATTGAGGGTACAGCATTATATAGGCTAGGAAAATTGAATAAAAAAATGCAATCTTAGATATGAACCTTATATGATCTGAGATATTTGGAGGATATATGCAAAATGGTTCTGAAGTTAACAAAATCATTTTAGTATGAGACTATGCTATAAAAGTGGGAAAAAAATCATTTAAGATCTTAGTAATTTGTAGGATAATTCAAACAATCTCCCTGCAATTTTGTAGGTCATTTTAAGCCCATGATTACTGTTCTTATTACTCTTTGGTATTCTGAGTATGTACTTCTCAAATGACACTAATATAAAAAAAAAGCAGAGAACTTAGAAAAAGGTGATTCTTAATATTTTCACGAATAACAGGAGAAGGCTTCCCTAGAAAAACTGGTAACTGAGACGCAAAGAGCAATGTCTGCTCTCAACCAGGCGCATCAGGAGTTGGATAGAGATGGGTTGAATCGAGATCAAATGACGGTCGAGAAGAGAACACTGGGGGAGAGCTTACAAGTGCTGAGGAAGGAGAAAGATTTACTGGAGAATCAGCACCAGACTCTACAAGATAGGGTCACAGAGTTGAAAAGGTGAGATGAGAGGTAGACACTGTTGCCTAGGAGATGTGTTACTTTAATAACAGGGGAGCAAAGTATTACTTTAATTACTCAAAAAAGAAAACAACATTCAGTTTATGTGTACAAAGTTAATATTTTCTGAAAATATTAATTCCTTGTATTATCTATTAATTGTTGGTTATTCTTTTAAACCTGGTACATTTTTGATGTTTGCAAAGCACTATATGCCCTAGGAAATGAAAATTTCATGAGCAAGCATTTGTTTTTCTGCTTGTTTTTTGGTGTTTTTTGTAACAAAATAATCTCCTTCTTTGGATAAATCTTTCTCACCTTATAAATAATTCAAACTACTTTCATTCTGATGACTGATTGCTCAATTTGGATCCATGGTAAGATTGGTCCATTATTTTATGATCGATACATTCCACAGGCAACAGAGTGACATTCAGGATAGCATTGAACAAAACAGCCATCGAATGGATCGGCTGGAGCAGGACGCAGATACCATGGAGAGAGCGGTCAAAGAACTGAAAGAGAAGAGGCAAACACTCACTAAAGATGCTCAAAGTTTCAAGGAGCAGGTCAAAGGTCAGCCAAATTAATTCTGTTCTAAATAGCATCTGTAAATTTTACCTATAAACAATCTTTAGAACTATCCTGTTTGTTCTTTCTTCCTTTTGATATGTTGACAAAAATATGTGGAGTTAATACAGGTATAGTTTTATTATTGTTGTGTTGATATAATGGCAATAAGTATAAGAGTATTGGATTGTCAGAGGACTGGATATGTATGGTTTAGAACTCTGTAAGACTTTGTTACACTATGCAGAGTCAAATGACCTACTCATGCAATATTTCTCTTTCAATTCATGTTTGGGCGTCTTTTTAATATCCATTTTATTGTCCTCTATTTGTATGGATGTCCCTTCAATATCCATTTTGTTGTCATCTATTTGTATGGATGTCTCTTTAATATCAATTTTATTGTCATCTATTTGTATGGACGTCTCTTTAATATCCATTTAATTGTTATCTATTTGTATGGACGTCTCTTTAATATCCATTTAATTGTCATCTATTTGTATGGACGTCTCTTTAATATTTGTTCATTGTCATCTATTTGTAAGGACGTCTCTTTAATATCCATTTTATTGTCATCTTTTGTTTGGATGTCTCTCTAGAAGTCAAAGCTGAATTTAAATTGGTTCATGGAGAACTGAAAGAAGTAGAGAAAGCAAAACTAGAAACAGAAAAGGTTAGTTGATTTGTGTGTGTGTATGCACGTGTGTGTTTTTTCTTTTATTTCTTTCTTTCTTTGTGTCATCAATATGTATTTTTTTAGATCCTCCTGCAAGCAGGTACTTGCAAAGAAGCCATCATTGGCTCATCAAAGCCGCAAACTGATCGAAGTCAGTCTCTTACATTCATATTTAACGTCCATGATTATGAATTGTCGACAACTCTGTAACTGGACGACATACATTAATCTTGGAGTGAATCGAACTGGGGACCTTATGATTGGAAGGCACCGGTGTTAACCACTGAGCTTACACTCCCTTTATCACTTTTCATGTCAAGCAATATCACTATTCATGTGGTATTTTGTTTCACATCATGATGAAAATTACAGATTTGTAAATGTGTTGTTCTTGAAAAGTTACGTGTTCCTTGTCTTTCAATATCAATTTTATGTGATATTTTGTTTCAAATTAATGTTAGAACTTGCTACATGAACTTCACAGATTTATAAATATGCTGTTCTTGTCTCATCAAAAGTAATGCTGTATATTTTTTAAAGTACCCAGGCTTTGGCTATATCATAGATCATAAAACATCTAGATATAAGAATCTTTTAATTCTCACTGGGTTCATTAGTGTATTACTATTATTCAATAACATTACTTTGAAGTAATTCATGTTGCCTACAGAAGTGCAATTAGATGGAAATTAATGCACTGTTTTAAAATAGGACACTCACAGAATCAGCCCACCATGAATTGTCCTATTATTCTCATATCTTTGTATGGTGGTTGGAATTATGTTGCAAACACAATTAATTATCAGCCTGAAAAATTGCATCATCAGTGGTATTAAAGTTAATACTCTTTTAACAAATGTTTACAAATTCAGTAATATAGAATATGAAAGCCAAACGTAAAATTTTGACTCTTGGCCGGTAGGAACTAGATGGCCTTCTTCATTCAACTTCCAAGACTTCTGAGGAGTTAAAGGGGGTACATGATAAATTGGAGAAATCTTGCAGCGCTCTGGAGGAAGTCTTACAGCAAGAGAGGGAAGGCAAAGAGAGGCTCGGCAGTTTGACGAAGGAGTTGCAGAGGAAGGAACGAGAGGCGGAGGAAAGACGAAGAGAGACTCAGAGAGTGAGAGAGGAGAGTGAACATGAACAGAGGAGACTTAACAAGGTGAGGAGGGTGAAGGACTCACAAAATAATAATTATAATAATATTTGCTTTTTATATAGCGCTTAATACCAGCGATAGGTCTCAAAGCACTTTACAGACGTTATATTACCCCTGGTAAATGATAACCTGTCCCAGAGACAATCCCTCCAGTCGGCAGCAGTTATATACTGCGCCCAATGACAAGTTACCTCACAGGTACCCATTTAATACCTGGGTGGAGAGAGGCAAGTGAGATAAAGCATCTTGCCCAAGGACACAACGTAATGAACTAGGCAGGAATTGAACCAGCTATCCTTGGATCACGAGTCCGACGCCTGAGCCAATTGGCCACCACGCTCTGTTTGTCTTGATGGGTACATTATTTATGGTGATGGGGCATGACCCCTAAGTTTAGGTTGTGGGGATAAAAGTTTCTGAATAACTGATATGCAGGATGAGAGAAAGAAAGAAAGATGGATATTTGGTAACAAAATTGTCACATCTGAAGGGGAAAAAGTCAATTCTGTACATCTGTTCTTTAGAAATAGCAAAATTAGTAAGTGAAACCCAAATATCAGTATCATGAGACTTGGTGATGAGAAAACCATTTGCAGGTGAGATTTTTGTCCAGTGTGTATAGCGTCAAAGACATACAATTCTTCTTGAGGTAGTCATGCAATCTGTTCCACGTCTTTATGATCAGGTGACGTCCAAGACTGCCTCCCTCCAAGAGGAGATTCAAAGTAGACAGGTTGAGTTAGAGAGTCTCCATCAGACACTCAGAATGACCAAAGCAGAGACGGAGCAACAGAATCTAAGCCAACAAAAATTCCAGGCTTTAGAAGAGAGACTGGCAAGGCTCAGTAAGTATAACATTGGAAAAGTGAAAATCAACTCTTGTAGAGCTAAAAGAAGAGTTGGTCATTCTGTTCAAGATATGGTCTGGAACCAGTAAACTCAAGATGACAAGTCTGACTTTTTTTTTTTGATGATTATTATTATTTAATGTCATCTTTATTGAGGGTAGTCCTGCTCAGTGCAGAGCACTGATCTCCGAGAGGAGCCCTCAAGGAGACCTATCCAGTGTTTAGTTATTAGGACTGAGTTATAAAGGACTTTGAATTAATAAACTCAGGGTGAAGTCCTTTGATCTATTGACTGACCTAAGCAGCTCTACACTAGCAGAGGCATGGTCTTGTGAAAAATGTTTTGTTTATGGTGAATTTTCTTGCACATTCAAATGTTCTATTTGTCACAGAATATTGTAAGTAACTGGTAATTAGTCTGCCCACGAAAGACTCGTAACAATTCTGGCATAGTTCTTATACTCAAAGCAACAGACTATAAATTTGATGTACGTCTTCTACAAAATTTTATACGCCTGATACTTGTTTCAAAAATAAGAGGCGCACTTGAAATTTTACTTAGTTTTTGTAATGCTAATGCAGCAATTTACAATTTAAAAAACCTATTGAGGCAAAGGAAGAAATATGTGATAAATATTTTTATTAGTAATATGGCCTGATGATGTGTTCGTTGCAGAATAAGAACTCAAAGCCTGACAAGAGATCATCTCAGAAAATATTTTACGTGAATAATTTATTGCAACTAAAGGAATCAGAAGGAAGATGTGGAGAATACATCAAAACAAAACAAAAGTAGTGATTTCATATTTTCCAACAACTTAAAACCTGTCTGGGATATAATCTACTTCAATCTGCTGTTGTCACAACTAAAGGCACTCCTTAAAAGGATATGACAGTTTTTGTTTGTTGTACACATCTCGAAGAAGATTTAATATTGGGTAATCTTATGCTCTGTACCTAAGTGTAAAAGTAAGAGGGCCTGACATATCGAGGCTGTAACTAATGCAGAATTTTCTCTCTCTCTTTTCTTTTCATCAGAAAATCAACTACAGATATTAGAAGACGAAAAGCAGCAATATTTAAATGATCTGGAGGAAAAATCAAGGGATTCAGAAACCTTGTCAAAAGTAAATAAACATTATTAGCAATTTAAATGCTTCTAAACACCTCTGTTGTGGACTAATTTACTGGCTGATTGCATGAAAAATGTTTTGATAATGTTTCTTCTTCTTATCATGTTCGTTTATAGTCTCTCTGACCACATGCAGTTCTGTGTTGTTCATGACAACATTGAGCTATAACTCTTTTGGACAAAAAACTGATGATAGTACCACAAAGATTCCCGTATATAGAATATACTATTTCTTTCATAACAGATTTTTTGAAAACATCACAAAGTGTGTTAGGTTGAGCTGTCACTACAACTGCTAATTATTGATTACATACTATCTTGTAAATTAAGAAAGAAAAACAAATGAAGGTATTTCTTATATCTATTTTATTGACAAAAGTTGTGCAATAATTGGTGATGTGTGAGCCATAAGTGTTCAAGAACTTTTGGATACATTTTAAGTAAAATGTTTACTTTCTTGATGTTCATTTAAGAGATTACATCTCTGTAGTAGCCTTTCTTTTTCCCCCTTTTTATTCTTCCCTACCCTCCCCCCTTTTTCAATCCCTTTTTTTTCCCTTTGACAGTGTCACCACATTGTTCAGTCTAATTGATTTAAAGGTGAAAGTCATATTTATATAACTGAAATATTGATGAAAGTATTTTTTTTAAATCATCAGAACATTTTGGAATGTTACTTATCTTGTTTCTCTCCTTCTTTTTAGGAGAACAGTAAATTATCACAATTTATAACAAGACTTGAGAATAACGCAGATGCATTGACGAGAAAGTTAAAGAAGGCCAAACAGGTGATTATCTGAACTCTTTTGAACCTGTGTATAGACATCATCGGTTTAATGTAAAGTCGTTTTATCACATTTGGGTGCACTAGGCATGTTTCATCCATATGTGAGAATGTTTCAAGGAATATATAAGCCTAAAATTTTAGGATTCAGGAGGTCTTGTGGTGAAAAGTGGTGCAGAGAACTACTGGTGAAGTTGGGGTGGGGATGAGGTGAGGGTTGAGTGACTCCACAGTGCTGTGTGGTTTGCTCCTGTTCATGTGATCATTTCCATGGGCACACATTTAATTTGCATATCAATGCTCTCTGTGAGATATATCAAATGATTATTACAGGAGATTCCATACAGGAAAAGCTTGCAAAAAGAAAAGGCAAAAACAATAGCTTGTAGGAATTTCAAACTTTGAATGTATAGTGAGTAAAAACAACCGTTATATTTGTCTGTGGAGGTTATTAGGTCAGCAGTGGTCAAGTTAATAAAATCCTTGTCGTTTCGTTACATATTGTCATACATATACTGTTGTGAGGAATCACTAGTAAATGCCTACTGCTTTGATTTCTGGTTTCTCTTCCAGAAATATGAAGTCGAGAGGCTGAGTCTGGTCGGAGAAATTTCCAAATTAAACAAAGAGGCAGACAACAATGCTGATAGAGCGGACAGTCTGTTTCGGGAACTAAACCAACTCCATCAGAAACATGCTACACTTCAGCAACAGGTAAGGGCCAGCATTGATAATACAAGCTGCACTTTAAAAACTGAGAGGGGCAGCTTTAATAATACAAGCTGCACTTTACAAAGAGAGAGATAGGGGCAGCTTTCATATTAAATGCTATACTTTCTGCTAAAATTTTGAGATATAGATGTATTGATTAGTTATGATTGATTTAGTTAAATGTACAGTCAAAATATTAATTATGATCAATGGCAGATCATTCCGAATAACTTTTGTCAGTGCAGGTTGCAGCACTTCAATGAAACTTGGTTATTTTATCAAATCCACCCTTTCAACTGATGGCTGACCCCTCAAAATTGCTGCCAAACAAGTTTAGTTCACAAAGTTGTTTCTTCAGAAATCCTACATAAACTAGTATGAGAACAATGAGGCATTGGCTTTTTCTGATCATCTTTTTGCGTTGCCTAGGAAACTAGTCACGGATAGAATGTGTTGGATTTGTCAACTTAGTTGCCCTGTTGTTTATGTTAAGTGTCACAAGCTCTTTTGTAATAGAAGTGATAAATCCATTGGATTACTTCTAGGTAAGAACTAAAGACCTGGCATTGTCATTATCAGTGTACAGATGTATTCTAGATATGCAATGCCTGAATATGGTCACAATGAACCAAGAAGTCCTGCACTCAGGTGTTTCCATGCTGTTCCAATAAGTTAATATTTTGGAAGGTTTTATATGCTTGATGTTCCTCATCGAGACCAATGTTCATAACTGCAGATTACTGACTATGAGACCGATAAGAAAGAAGAACTTGAAGCTAGCCAACAATTACAGCAGCTCAGGTCAAATATCAGATCAGAATTGAAGGAGAAGATGGAAGATCTAGAGACGACCAGAATGGAGGTCTTGGAGGAAATCAATGAACTAGCAGACGAGAAAGGGAAATTAGAAGCCGTGCTTGTTTCTCAAGTTGCTGAAATGGTAAAAGTAACAACATTTAACGAGACATACATGAAACATAGGAGTGTTAGCTCAGTGTTTAACGCCGGTGCCTTTCAATCATAAGGTCCCGAGTTCGAGTCACTCCAAGATAAATGTATGTCGTCCAGTTACAGAGTTGTTGACAATTGATAATTCAATATCATGGAGGTTAAATGTGAATCTAAGAGACTGACTTGGGTCAGCTTGCGGCTTTGATAAGCCAATGAGGCTTCTACGCTAGTTCCTGCTGGAGGATCTAACATACATACATACAATAAGGACAGATGGTGGTAAATACTAAAAGTAATCCGTTACATTTCATTACCAAACTTGCATAACAAACTTTGATAACAAACTTATATACAAACCATCAGCTTCATTCAGACATAATTGTTAGAGATTTGTTGATGTTTTGATCTTTGGTTTGAATGTAATTTAGAAATAATTTAATTTCTAGAGTTACTAAATACCTATTGATTGTAACCATACTATAAGGAAATAAAACCTTACATTATGTTCATGTTTTAGTGTGACTGGAGACATCGTTTACATATACGACCCTGATGTTCAAACCTTTCATGTTTTTGTTTGCTTACCCCAATTTTGACCTTTTCATCTTGGCAAGTCTCCAGTGATATTCCCCTTCCCTGTGAGAAATTTTTATTTGATTTAGGGTGCTTAGTTGCAGAACTTTTTGTACCACCATTTAAAGAAGTTTTTGTTCACAATTTTGCCACCTGTTTTGCTTTTAAAGTTTTGGTGAACCTCCAAACTTTCTTGGTAACCCTAAAAAGGGTCGCGACCCCCACATTGAATACCAGTGACTTACATAAAGAATCACTTGCTTTAAATCAGTCACATTGAGTGGCATAGTTAAGGTTTCCAACCCCAGTGGTCTCATTTAATGCACAGTGGTCTATGGCTCTTGGGAATTTTTGGTGGAACCAGGGGTCAATTGTGTGCAACCATCAGGGACCTTTTAGCATGTCAATTGTTTATGCTCCTTTTGATGTAAAAATAATAATGCAGCAACAACATTGTACATAAAGCCTTACTTTAGCTGTGAGTTTATTTTTGCCTTGAAAGAAAAGGACAATGTTATCAAAGATATGGTTCATTGGCCGAGTACTCACGCTACTAAATCATGAAAGAAGTAACGACTATGTGTATTTTTTTCTCAGCGATCCTAGGTTATATGGCAAGCTGTCGGGTCATATAGCACCCCCCCCCCCCACCACTGGCTACCCTGTTATTAAGCTAAATTTGAGTGAAAGTTGACAGACAATTTTCTGCTCATTTGCTAAGAAAGGGCACAATTAAAATGGTACAAACTCAGTTGTCAAATGAGCCTTCTTTACATGGTTGATTTCCTGTAGTCATGAGGTAAATAAATGATTGGTATTGGTAAACACAGGACTGAATGATTACCGTAGCAGTTATCTACACCATACCACGTCTTGCTGTGTGTACATTTTCACTAAACCCACACTGATATCTATCCATGGACATTTGTGGACATATCAAACACTAATCACCTTAGATAACAGTGTTTAATTATCTGCTTGATTGACAATGCTGCTGTCAAGCTATCTGATTGAGCAAATACCGTCCCTTCAAAGTCTCTACGGGGACGCATGTCACGAAATGCATTAAAACATGTTGTCTTTATTAGCCTGTCTCAATTGGAAAGTATTATGCCAGAGGAAGCTGATAAAACTGTAGTTTTGTCACATTTGCTATCCTGCCCTTGTCTACCCTGCAAAATTTCCCCTTTCAGATCAATTTGGTCAAGCCATGAGGACAAACTGATGATAGCTTGTTAAAAACCTTGGCCAGTTTTTATTACTTTCTAATTTTCTTAATTCTTGTTTGTTTTGGAAGCGCGTTTCTTTTACAAATCCTTGAATTTGGTATCATGTCTGTGCAAACTGACTTCAAAATTTCTGGGAGAGAAATAAACATGATATCAATGGTAACCTGTGGCAATCAAATATATTTATCTGGCCGTCATGTCATACTCATGAACTTTACTTCTTGAGCAATGTTTCAACAGAAACTTGTCACAATGCTACTTTGTGATACTTTATGATAATGTGTATTTGGGGTGCTCAGTAGTTTGAAGTCAAAAGTCATTAATGGTTTAGGTTTGTTAGTATTTTCATGTTCATACAACCCTCAATGATGACACTGATAGCTTATTTTTCATCTAATTGTTATGTCGAAACATTGAACACTCCTTAACATTTTCTTTCAGGAACCACCTTCGTACCTTAGGAAGTCCCAGGGGAGTGAGCAGACCCAACAAATGTTTCTTGTTGAACAAAATAAGTTGAGGGTTAGTATTAAATGCATACCAAAGACTTCTTCAGTGATTAATACCATGCAGATGGTCATAAAGATCATTTTTAGCATTTCTAGATAGTCAAAGAATGGTCACCCAAGATCAAACATCAACAGTACCACCCTTAAATACTGACATTGTAACGCTCTTCAATGCACGGCCTTATTTTTGAGGTTCTGAAGCTTATGGAACATACATCAGAATATGTTCAGCGCTTTTCTAAGATTCTAAACTTTGATGGCATCATCAGTGACATTTAATAGGATAAATGAATGCGCCTCTCCAGACATGTGCCCAAAAATGAAAAGAGGGCGCTGTCTGATTGGTCATATCTAGTTCTGCGAGACTTGACAAGCTGCAGTGTTTGACATCAGATCATAACAGTTAGGTGATCACTTATAGTATATACAATTTCATTTGTAACTATTGAAGAAGAGCTCTTTTGAGACATGCTTTTGGTATTATCAACCTAAAAAAAACAATGGTTTTAAAACACCTTAACTTGTGTTTTCTAAAATACAATTTTCATTTGGCCGAACGCACTGGTGGAACTATGCACGAAGTAAGTCAATCCACCCAGCATAGCGTCTGTATGTTCATCTGACGTATTTGCATGCTTGTTAGCTCTTTCATACGATCAAATATAACGTCATATTTCCATGAAAGCTCGTGCATCAGCCCTCGCTATGTTTAATCTGAAGAAGATCCGGAAATATTTGGACAAGTCGACATGTCTCAAAATTGCAAATTCCATGATTTTCTCCCATATGGATTATTGCAATGGTCTTTTTATCAACCTCCCGGCCTCCACACTTCATCCTCTACAAAGGATCCAAAATTACACGGCTAAAATTATTCTCGGCAGATCAAAATATCACAGTGCCTCGGCAGCATTGAAGGAGCTGCATATCCTCCCCGTCAATGTCCGTGCCGAGTACAAGATCCTCCTCCCGTTTATGAGTGTATACATAATTCAGCACCAGCTTATCTGTCCGAGTTGCTGGAAATTAAGACACCTGGTTCAACACGCTCGTCAAAGGGCATCTTTCTCAAGGTTCCTTTCACACGCCGCAAATGTTTCGCAGGCCGCTCTTTCAGCATCGCTGGCCCCAGACTTTGGAACGCTCTCCCCGTCGACACAAGAAATTCGAAGACCATCAGAACTTTTAAAGTTGCTTTGAAGACTCACTTATTTAAGAAATCGTTTTTATAATTGTATTGTTGTTCAGCGCCATTGAGTGTTTTAACAGTAATGTGCGCTACACCAAGTGTTACCACCTTAACCTTAACCTTATGGTATTTTCATTCAGAGATCTGTATTAAAGTGTACGGACTATATACACTTTAGGACCGATATGACAGCGCCCTCTGTAGGAAGCTGAAGTGTCCCACTCCCCTGTCGCAAAAGCAAAGTTAGACAGAAAATGTTATACTGCACTGCTATTTAAAAACAGAACTAGCTTCTATAAAACCCAAGATATTTGTCACATATTGCTCGCATCCTCCTGGAAAAGAACTCATGTTTTAAGGGTTGTCTTTAGGAAGATGTCTGTCTTGGCTTCACTATATTAGTTTTATCTTGACATGTACTTCACAGGTTGTATGGTAGAAATGCTTCTCAAGCAGTCAATGTAGTGTGAATGATCTCCAGCATATAATTTTAGAACTTATCCCTTTGATGGGTCTGTATAGTAATTCCGTATTAACCACATCTAGGAATGACATCTATGTGTATGCAAGACTTAACATGATACACACTTATAGAATTGTACGCTTTATAGATAACTGTAAGTAGTTTTAATAATCATAACTTTCACTTATCGCTATTTTTCATTCAAATGTCAGACCCAAATTCAGGAGAGGATGTCCAAACAAGCGAACATGTTGGAAAAGACGGAGCAGAAGACGAAGAACAGTTTAGACGGACTCCACCAGAAGATGCGGAACCTGGAAGATCTGCTGAAGACACGATCCTTGGGCCACGATAGGAATCGGTCGCAAGATGAGGACGAAGGGAAGAAACCCGAAATGAAAACACCTTCCATGATGATAGATGGAAATACATCTAGTGATGAGGAAGGGGATGAAGAAAATGAGAGCATGGAAGGCAGTCCTTCTGATAGGATGGAACAGCATCCTTCTACTCACTCCTACTCCGTATTGAGAAGAATCAGGTCAACGACAGAACAGAGGTCATCACCATCGCATCAAAGATCAGG
>KN890228.1:25056-44898 GCA_000934455.1 Apostichopus parvimensis
ATATATACACTGTAATAGCAGTTTTTACAGGAACAGTAGTAATCGGGGAGACAAAATTCGTGAGCCTTCAAAATCGATTCGCACTAAATTTTTCCATGCAGTTTACGCATGTGTACACACTGCGATAGCGTGTCCATTAACAAGGTGTCTAATCAGCTATAAAAATTCTGCACATTTTTAAGAAGGAAATAAAATTCATTTTCGAATGCTTATTTATTCTGATCACTTCCCGGCTATCTTGTAACTAAAAATTCAATCAACAGAAATACACTGCATAATGCATATATGTAGATAAACTAATTTACTAATTTACTAAAATTCAGTCCCTATTTCCAACCCTTTACAGTACAACTGTTTTTTTGATATAACCTTTTGCTTCCATGATGAAAATGGGGTTTTTATCAGTAATAATTCAAATGTATTTTTATTACAGTGCTCAGGCTACTGCTGATTACACTCTCATGCATTGCAGCTACTATAGTATATAACTTAGTTTATAACTATTTCCCCCGCAGCAAAAAGACCACAGAGGTAATTATTAAACTCCAAGGGTAGACCTGCTGTATGTTCGTGGCAAATAGAACGTCGCTCGCGAGAACATTTGGAACATTTGTTACGTCTTGTTATTTTACCAGCCGTTTATAGAGCACAGCGCAGGTTGAACCACCGGTTTATATACCTTGTTCTCTATATATAAAGAAAACACAAGAGAACGGTGACGCCGTGTATCGGGAAAGAGCAGAGCAGCAGGTACATCCCTGGGGAGTTTTGAGCCGCATCGACATGTAAGGTCTTCATACCGTAGCTAGAGGTAGATGTATATGAAAGGAAATGAACAGTGTGAGGCCTCGAAGGCATTTGTTCGTAAGGCTCAGGAGAATTTGATTTAATTGGCAAGACTATTTGCATGCAAATAAGACTTTGATCAGATTTATCATCGTCGCATCCGACTGAAATACTTTTAGAGAATACTTCCATCAATCATTTTCTCAATTTTTTTTTTTTTTTTTTTTGCCATTTCCATTTTTGAATTTTTTTTACTGAACATGTACATGTCGATCTTGAGGTTAACTCATTCACTTACTATATATAGGTGTATAAAAACTACAGTGTGCAATTAAAATTGTCCAGGGGGTGGGAGGAAAGGAATTTAGTGTACTATATGCATATTCATGAATGAGGGGTCCTTTTGAACTTTGTATGTGCAGTTCAGTGGGGTTCTGCATAAATGTTTGCTCGGCAAGCTAGTCAGCAAGGGTAAATTGAGGTATTGATCGAAAAGAAAAATTTTGCAGGTGCTTTCTTTTTTTTAATTTTGGGGTCCTCCAGCTTAAATATTGATCGGTTTCTTCGAAGGAAAGACAGAATTAAAGGAAATCTTAATGTGCAATTCTTGTAGGTTACTGCAGGGCTTTGTGAGCATGCACCTCCTGCATGGTGTGGCAGGTTTGTCAGCTGTGTTAACAAAAAAATATATCATTGACAGTGCATTTTGCAATTGATAAAGATGCTATGTAAAGCTATGTTTGCTATCTAGGGGAAGTCTAATTTTCTTTAAAATAACAATAATCTGGTGAGATTTAACATTACAGGTGCTGACTTAAAGACATTGAAGACTCGCCCCAAACCGCGTGCCGCGCTCTGAAAAAGTCAACTTTCCGTTGCTTGCAAATGACGTTTTCTTCTTGTCGCTACAAAATGCAGACAGTAATGAAACGTGATACCTTGTTATCTTGTATCTTGACCTGAGATTCCACGCTGCTATGTACACTGTGTTGTGGGTATTGACCGTAGCTGTATGAATTGACTGTACACTAGTGTTTAATTACCGATGGTAACAAGCTGTGTGTGTATTTTCTGGGATCGATGGTGGTGTCTAACACTTCTGTTACACCTCATTCGAAACTAGGTCAGGTTACCGGCATGAGACGTTTCTTTGTGCGCGAGTCTTCACAACCTTTCATGTTGGTACAGAAAAGTCATTCTGAAAAGTACAGAATTGCCATACGAGATGAGTTTGAAAACTGTTTGTATCAAATGTCTGTAATCATTCCATGATAGGACAACCAGTTCCCAAATAGCAGTTCATGCACACAGATTATGTGCACTATAGTACCGTATTAATGCACAATGATACGCAACTGGGAAACAGGAAATACACACTAAAAACTCGTAGGATGTCAACTAACCCTGGTGTACAGTATGCAGGTTAAACCAACTGTGTGGCAAATATGTACTTAATGCAGGTGTACTAATTTGCCTGCACTGATGTGTGAATCGACCCTGTTTCACAGTGACTGTAGAAAGTGTGACGCAAATACAAATTGGTAACAATGTCTACTATATGAATGGGAACCAATCATAATAGATCTAGGAATGCATTACCTGGTAATTGCATTGTAAAATGCTGTTCAAATGGGTTAAATTGCTAAATTTGGGTAAAGACTGTTGTGTACAAAGGACTGTTGTGTACACAGGAAACATGTATTATGTAGAAGCTGCGCAAACAATTTTCAGTTTTTTATAAGAAAAAGCAAAGTCACAGCAAGGTGGAAGGCATGGGAATATTCTGGTCTTTATAGAGTCTAAACAATTTAGGAAAAATTAGTCAATTAACAATTACTATAATTGGTTTTTCTCTATAGAACAAGATTTTTGTACCAGTTGTGCAGTTAGTGCTCAGTATGTACAGTACATACATGTATGTACATGCAAAGGTAAACAGTTATTTTGATGAAAATTTGGAATTTTCAGTACTTCTTGATTGCATGGTTTATTAAATAATCTAAGAGCTCTAGAAACTTTGTGAACGTCAGAATGCATGTAATTTAGTGCTTCTGTTGTCAAAGTACTGGATTTGCCGTACATACATGGGAAATTAACAAGATTGTCATCTTAACTTGCCGACTGCACATTGCTGCGAGGTCGTAGCCTCACTCATGAAAGATGATACATACGTCATTATGTAATTATGATGAGAGCATTGTCTGCGTTCTTTTCCAGAACTTGGGTAGGTGCGTAGAATTTTATAGTTTGCGGAAATGAATAATGATGATTGGATTCCTTACACTGGATATATAGTTAGACCACTTTGAGTCATTTTGCTGGCATTCTAGAATCTTACAAAAAACACATCTTTAATACAAAAAAAAACATTATTGTCATTGCAATTATATAATTATACAGCACAATCTGGAGTATAGGATTGTGTTGAGGTTGCAAAAGTTTAGTCAAATGATGTATTGTGTTAGTAAAGTTATCATTACATAAAGAAGGAAGTATAATAATGTAGCAGTTTAGCTTTTCAACTGGTCGAATTTCCTGTTCAGGAATGGTTGTGTTATTGTACACAATATTGGGCTAATTGCCAGTTTCGCTGCATTTTCATCTTATGTTGATTCAGAAGCCCATCTCCTTATGTCTGAAATTTACCTTAAATGTGATGCTTCTCCATGCAACTGTAACTATGGCTTTAATTTGCATCGTTACGTATACGATCATGTTTGCCTACATGCTATAGCTGCATTGCAAATTTTACAAAGAAATTATACTTGTAGAATTCACAATGTTATTTTGTATAATTGTAATGTTTCTCCTGGATGCAGCTGTATCTATGGCATAATTTACATTGTTAAGTACACATATGTATATATGCATACTGCTATAGCTGCACTGCAAATTATACAAAGAAATTATACAAAGAATTCACAATGTTATTTTGTATAATTGTGATCAGTTTCTCCTGCATGCAGCTGTATCTACATAATTTACATGGTTAAGTACACATATGTATGCATACTGCTATAGCTGCACTGCAAATTTTACAAAGAAATTATATAAAGAATTCATTCTTCTTAGTTTCTGTTAAATCTTCTGCTGCTGCAAATTGAACAAGCACCAAGTAATTTATTCCAAATTCCAACATTTTAATATGTATTGTGAGATATTAATATCATCACTTATCACAGTATATTGCATTCCCAAAGAAGACGAGAAAAGGGGGAACCGTACCAAAGGCTGGAAAACACTGTGTTTTTCTGGATTAATGAATCCCTCTCCGTTTCCAGCGGAATGAGAAAATGATTTAATTTAACGGTCTGTAGAACCTTCATGGAGGTGGAATGTCATCTTCTGCCGATATTGATGAATTCTGATAATAAATGAGAGAAGGGACAGATCTATGGAAGACTTTTTTCTGAACTTTCATCACTTTTTTTTTATTTTATTTTTTTATGTCTTTTTTTGTTTTTTGTTTGTTTCCCCCCATTTCCTAAAGCTTTTCTTTGGTCCATTCTCCTTGACCTTGATTTTACGACTGAATGCATTTGCGTGTGGCATTGATAAGGTGTTGGTAAGTTGCTAATTGCTACTACCATGCAAGCAACGACCTGGAAACGATGTGAATTTTATGAAAATATTCATCAGCCAATCCCATCCCTTCCCTGGTCTGTATCGAATTGGTTCGATATGAAACCATTTGGTATTTGAGGTGATAATATATACACATATATTGCCCTGCTCTGAATAATACAGTGGATGGTAGAACTACTGTATAATTATATCAGCATACCTTTACAGTGTGCATCGTGGTTGGTCGTCGCCTCAGTGATACATGGTGCTGCTGAATATCTCAAGTTTAGGTTAGATATGTAAATTTACTTCGCTCCCCGCTTACCTGTCTCCCCACAACCTTTGCACCGCATTCTACCGTGTACCATAATGTACCAGCTCTTTGTGTACAAGCTGGTGTACAAGCTCTTTGTGTACAAGCTGGTGTACAAGCTGGTGTCAGATGTATAGAGCCACGTATCATACTTGAGCTTGGTATATATATATACATACTGATATCACAGGTGTGGGTAACTGGCAGCTGTACATGGTAGTGTGGTAGTTGTGTAGTATATGGCTTACTGTACAGGACACACTGTAATGCCAACACTGTGCTGCCTTTATGGTGCCAGACTTTATATGTACAGTATGACAATTTAGAAGTGCTGTGAACAGATAATGTTACGGTATTATAAACTTAGTACTGTAAATTACTATAGAAGCTTAGGAAGCAACAAATATCGTAACCCAATCAGTTGAATACCATGTTGTCATATGTACAGTATTGTACAGTATATATATATCACGCCTACTGTACTGAAGCAGAAATTGCTTGGTACAGTGTGTACAGACAGTATATATACAGTATTTATGCCTTTCATAAACCATTACTTGCGTTTTGACTTCAAGAGCAACAAATAGAGAACCAGATGATATGGTAAGAGACTGTAAGAGTGCACACGGTAAGAAAATGAAATAAAATAAAATTAATAGTGCACGCCAACAGATGGCTTAATGTTATCAAGAGAGCAATAGAGAATTTACAATGATGCTGTAAAATGTGCTGGTAAACACGAGCAAAAAGTGCATGTTAAAAGTGCATACAGATACTGGTATGTACTGTAGCAGGTCTGTTAAAGGCGCAGTACTACTGTATGTATGTCATCAGCCTGGAAAACTGGAAGATTTAAGAAAAGGTAATGACATTGACTCGTTACTCATTGTTTAAGTACAGCAAAGTGTAATATTTATGAGTGGTTCAGTAGTTTAGTTGCACCATTCCATTTGCAAATTAACCCACTTCCATAAAAACAAATACTGTAGAAGGAAAACTTCAAAATATGAAGCACAGAGATGATGTCGTATTTGGACTTTCGCCAAGTCTTCAACCAAGTTCATTGTGTGTGAAGTTACAAGTAACAATTAAAACTGATTATCTCCCATTTGGAATGAGATTTTTCTTTAAACACCCATTTGCTTGGAGGAGGGGGGGGAGGGGTTCAAAATGTTTGTCATGAATGGTATATACATATATATGTATAAATGAAAATCGTAATGAGTTGGAAAATCAAGAACAGTGAAAAACTTCCAGCCTCCACCGGGATTCAAACCCGGGCCTTCCTCTCTGTACGCGTACACCCTAACCACTAGGCTATGGACGCTGATTGTATGTCCAGAGGTTCGAAACGGGTAAGGAAGGTCGTAATTCCACTGTATATATTACGTTTTCATTTATATATATATACTGTATATATATATAAATATATATTCACATGACTAAGTGTTTGTGTCTTGCCCTTAAATGCTAACGTGAATAATGAATTATTATAAAAAAAAGCAGTTAATCGTGATACCTGTGCAACTCTTCATGTCATTCTCGTTATCCATCGAATAAATATACATGCATATAAGCTTGTGGTCATGACAACTAATTGGTTTTTTACAGTAAGAGCATGTGTCCGTGTCACTCACACATATAGCTACTACTCATGTGACTTCAGTTGCTTTCGAGAACGTGTTGACCACACCAATCAATTTGTCCTGCAATTAATCTGCAATTTGAAACTAAAATACTGCGATGACAGACATGGTAGTGCATTGAGATCATTATGCATACAATTACTCCAGTCAATGGAGTAGATCTAATCTAGCCTGGAAAGACAGTTTTTTATGTTTTTTAATTTGTTTTTCAAATCTTTTTGGCTTGGTTTTGGCTAGTGTCAGCAAATTTTTCAAACCTATACCAAGCAAAAAAAAATAGCATTGTCATTGATCATGGAACTATACTGTGTAAAGACTGCTAGACGCACCTTTTGAATTATTCGTCAAGTTATATGGTTAAAGAGAAACTGTTTCGATGGCTGAATTTGATCGCTGACAATATTCTGTGAAACCACGCCCTCATGCATAGTGTTTATTTTGTGTGGCATAGATACAAATTTTGATTTCAAATTTGGGTGAATTTGGTTATTAATGCGTAGATTCAACAACAGCTAGAGTGACAGATTGTCATCATGGCCGCCATCAACTGGAAATGTTATAATTCCTTTTGTTTCTCTCTCTATTTTAACTCACATATTAACTGCAAAAAATCCCCCCCCCCCAATAAAAAGTGATTAATTCTAAATAAAGAGAACATTGACAGCTAAAAAAACATTCCAACCTTTACATATTACATTTTGAAGGATAAATCGATAAGAAATATCATAAATTTAATACGAAAGCAAAAGCTTATGAATGAAATCTATGCTGTTGACATCACAGTCCTTAATTAGAAGACCAGCCTACTGTGATCCAGTCCATCCATGCATGAATGGATGTATTTATCCAGCCAAACTAGGTCGTACACGCAATCACTTTTATGTCGAGTTAGGAACAAGATACGGAAATGCTGCAATTCAATTAACAAAGTGAAATTTTTTTTCTCTCTAAGACGCCGTCATAATTAATAACTGTAGAGTCGATCGTGTTGATAGTCTCAAGTATTTAGGTGTTTATATCGATCACAAACTGGATCGGTCTGTGCAAATCA
The DNA here is from genome assembly GCA_000934455.1 of Apostichopus parvimensis. Lineage (NCBI taxonomy): Eukaryota > Metazoa > Echinodermata > Holothuroidea > Aspidochirotida > Stichopodidae > Apostichopus > Apostichopus parvimensis. The sequence continues at coordinate 32,417 of KN890228.1, forward strand.
ATATAGCGACATTAAAAAAATTCAACTACCATATTATTGTATTGCTTGAGGAAACTGAACGTCTTTCCATGTAGATACCAAATTATTACAAAGCTCTTATAATTCTGGTTTGTGTAAGGGTTTGGGGTTATTGCCTTATTTGCTGGGGGGGGGGGGAATGCTACGATTACTGGAAAGGAGCGTAATAGTAATAAATGTATTTAGAAGGGCGAGGCGGGTGATTGGTGAGGTACAGGAAGAGGTGGACTGTGTTTATCACTGCCTTGTACGTAGCAAGCTGGAGTCCCTTTGGACTGACAGTAATCACCCCCTCTATGTCCAGCGTATGAGACAAGTAACCCTGCCCCCCCCCCCAGTGGTAGGCTCAGGCAGCCTTCTTCTGTTACCAAAACCTGCTATCCTTAATCTTTCATTCCTCAGACCATAAAAATTCAAAATATTAATTTTAAACGTTAGATTTTCTTTCTTGCCATTTCTTTTTCGCCTGCTGCTTTTTCATGGTTTCTTTCACTTTAGTTTTACTTCTAACTCTTGTATGTTTATTGCCTTGCGAGCACTGTATTTTCCTTTTAAAGATCAATAACGTTATTTTTACACTTACTTACTCTTAACATAAGTGTTAAATATGTCTGGTATTGGAATTTATCTCCTCCTTTTTCTTAAATCATCAAGTAATCAATCAAGCAATTATGATTGAATTTGATCCTCAGCATTAAATTTCTTTAATCAAACATTTTAGTTTGAAAATATTGAGCAAGTCTGTTAAAAAAGCGAATCACTTGGACATGTTTAGAATATTAGATATTTACATGTTTTTAGTGAAAAGTTCGACTCGCTTCAAGCTATTTATTTACCCTGTACTCAATGCATGCACTGACTGTAAGCAGTTCTGTTTGCTTGCAATTTAGAGCTTCAGACACAGTACAGTTGATTTTTAAATACTTTATTCTAAAAGCAAGCATTTCAACCTGCACGCTCTAGTGCATCCATTCACAAACTGTAATTGAAATCTATTTGGTGATTCAGAACTTCTGTTATCGGTTAAATGTCATAGCACTTACAGTATTAAACTGTATACAGTATGTAGTAATAAATTAAGTTTGTATATATAACACTCGCTACACACCACCTGTTGGCATCAATAGCAACTGTTCTGTTGTAAATCCGGGTCACAATTTTGTACGTAGATATTTTTAGAATCCTTTTTGTGCAGCCAGTCCAGGTTTTATGTGATTTAATGTGTTTTAAGTGGTATAGGTTATAGAGATCGTACAACATGGACTGGTATACAGTAGCAGTGGTTTTTGAAGATCTACAGCATATCTAATTTGAATTTTCTGCCTAAATTGATCCTGACATTAAGTTTCAACATTAGTCCTGGTTTACCCCAATCCAATGCTGAATTAGCATCTCCAGATAACATGGCATTAGCTAATCTGCAACTTATAAACAGTATCTACCTACAAATATATTTCTGTGAAAGTGATTTAACCCCCCCCCCCCCCCGCTCTGTTCATTTAAACGAGTTTAACATAAGTTCAAGTTTTAACACATTTAAGTTCATGATTAACATAACTTCAAGTTTAACATTAATTTCACTAATCATGCCAGGAGTCTTTGAGTACATTGCAAGAGACAAATGTATCTTGCAAAATAGAACCATGTTATCTCAACCATGCATTATGGGAAGGTTTCTTCCTCAAAACTTTGTGATAAGACGGGGGGGGGGGGCATAATTTACTTTGTCTGTCTCCTGGGAGTTTCATCACTCAGGTTTTTAATCAAGTGGACTGAATGCTGTGAGCTTAAAGCAGTTTATACTGTAATTTACTTCGTTCCTCGCTTACCTGTCTCCCCACAATCTAAGTGTTGGGTTTCACTTTGTAGCGTACTTTGTAAGCCGCAAGCGTACTTTGTAGCGTACTTTGTAGCGTACTTTGTAAGTGACAAGATATCGCGGCCCGCTAGGGGCTCGCGGCTTACAAAGTACGCTACAAAGTGAAACCCAACACTTAGATTGTGGGGAGACAGGTAAGCTCGTCACTCGTAAATATCCAAACCAGTAAGTTTTGGAGTATTTGTATCCTTTTAACTTGGTTTATGAAAAGGCAAAAAATAGGGGAAGAAATTATGAAGAATATCAGGAAACATTTGATTAGCTGTTTTGGTGGTTATAACGTTGCCACGTCGACAGAAAGAGGAAGGGCATTGCAAAAGTATTTTTTTTTCCCGCTGAATTAGTCAAATTGAATTCAACAAGAGTGTAATATAGTGTCTATTAATTTTTGCTTTTTTTTTCTTTTCTTTTTTGTCCGTTGTGTACTTACTTTTGGGTTTGGGGGATTATTGAGGGGAGGGGGAAGGGAGGGAGGAAGGGAGAGAGGTGCATAACTTTATATTTCATTTCCACTAAACAGTCCTACAGTTATGTATTCGACCGATTTTTAAATTTGCATCCAATATCCCACCTGTTCTCCACAGCCCGAAAATTCCATCACTATGAAGTTTGACGACGTCCTGGGTTGCATCGGGGAGTTTGGCCGCTACCAGCGGCGCATGTATTTCTTGTTCTGCCTAGTGGCCATCGCCGTGGCCTTCCAACAGATGCTGCAGGTCTTTCATATGGGTACCAACGAGGACCACTGGTGCGCCGTCGAGGAGTTCTCCTACGAAGTCGAGCAGTGTTACAAGAACTACCGCAAGTCCGATCCGGAGATGTACCTCGACTGTATCCATTACTACCGAAATTTAACCATTCCGAGGGTGAATGGCACCGGTGACTTCAAGCAGTGTCGACGCTACGATGGCATATACCAGGTCAACGCCAGCCGCACCTCGGTCAGCTACACGGTGGAACGCCGTAACCAGACGGTGGCCTGCGATCAGGGCTGGGTGCAGGATCGTAGCAATCTCGTCCGCACCATCAATTCCGACGTGAGTATATATGTACCCATCTTTCAAGATCATCAGCAAGCAGAGCTAAATGCATAGCACACCAGCTCAGTTTCGTTCTAGATAGTTAAAGCAGCTGTTTCAAGTTTTGAAATGATGAAGAAAAAAATGTGTCCAGATTTTCTCGTCTTTTTTTTTTTTTTCTTCAAAACAATTTTTCCAAAGGATTTTACCAAACAAGTTTTCAGATTTAGAAATTCCTCCCCCCAATAACTAACTTTCCTAAAGTACTACTTCAGTTGGTTGCAAAGAGAAGACTTACATGTAGACACCAAAAAAAGGTAATTGAATCATTTGATTCTTATCTCAGTATTTTTGGTCTCCCAGACAACTCTTCATAGCAAAACTAACACATTTAGAAACAAATTGCACATTTCCAAACACTTATGAATTGTCAGTCGCTGCTCCACAAGTTGAAAATAACACTTACCGTAACAAGTCAAGACAGGTACCAAACTACATATTGTTATTTGCTTTTAGTCGCAAATAGCATTTAAAAAATAAAAAGTAACAAGAAACAAATATAAACTCCAAAAGCTGTTGCAAGGTCAGAGGATTAAATAGGAATTACACAAAGTTTTTATTACTTTATTATTCATTGTCTTTATTATTGTTTTATTATTCATTGTCCTAGAAGCTTAACCCTAGCTGTTAAATTCAGCAGAGCTGTTGAAAGTTGCAAGTGCAGTACTTTTCAGTTATGCTATTCAAATATTTTAATATTACCTTTGTTGTTCAATACAAGTATAATATTGTGGTTCCTCAAAGGATACTTGATCCATGATATCAAGGAAAGAAATTTATCCCTAATGGTAGTATCATTGAAAAAGAACCTTAACTAACTTAATTGCTTGATAAGGAGACGTCCTTTAAAATCCCATTCATTTGCATGTAAACTAATAGAATAATGTCACGAGTGGAAAATGTTTGGGAAATTTCCAAAGGACATCGATGTTTATACAAAGTTTTTTTTTTTTTTTTTTTGTGGGTTGTTGTTGTTGCAGTTATTATGTTAGATTTCTTAGTGCATGTCACAAGCAATAACCATGGTATTTAAGGAAGGTCATTAGTACTGTATTGTATGTTAATTAAAAGATATCATTTCAATATGTGATGGCATGTTCATTCTAGAACTGTCTTTTAGAGGAAATATCATGTAGACAAAATGTGCAGTGTGTAATGCTTTTTTTTGTGGGGGGGGCGGGGGGAGGGAGGAGGGGATCCTGTTGTTTGGAGGGGTGGGGAAGATGGGACGTAGAACGGTACGATGTGTGTATGACATGTGGCTCTAGCCCGCCAGAGGTTTTTTGTACTAAAGTTGGTTTCCCCCACACTTTAATTTTTGAATAGTTTGAGCTCTGGTGTGACCGGGTAGCCCTGGCCAGAATCAGCCAGTCGGTGTTCTTTAGCGGTGTCTTCTTTGGCTCCCTCGTCTTTGGCTACGTAGCAGACAGGTAAGTTTTCTTTAAAAAAGAAATTTAAAAAAGGACTCTGGCACCATGAATATTTGCAATCCCCTCACGTTACCTGTGTTCTCCTCATAACATTGTGCGCATTTCTTCCCCGTGCAAGGTTTTCAGAGCTCTTCCTGAAAGGTGTGATCGGCACGATCATAATAAGGTTAAAAAAAATGGCAGAAATTACTGAAAAACGGCAGCCTTCTTTTTATTTTGAATCTATATCTATCCAGAAAATCATGTCACATCACCCCAGTGGTAAAGGATATTTATTCACTGGCTTCCTGTTACGTCCAGAATCATGTCTAGACTAAATGCTGCACTTTTGAAGTAAATCCCTAAACAATCGTGCTCTTATACTGCCATCGCCGATCTCCTTGTCGCGTACAATCCTACTCATAATGTTAGGTCCCGTAATTTGTCTCTTTTGAAAGAGGCCAGAGCAAATCGGCTGGGGGGGAAGGGGGGGAGGAAAGATCGTCGGCTGTTACGGCTCCCACATAAGTTTGATCAAACACCCTCTTGAGATCTCGCTGGCCCCAAGTGTCGTGAGAAGAAACTCAAAACTTGTTTAATGGCTAAGGCTTTTGATGACATTTCTCAATTTCATTTTTTTTTTTTTTGGGTCTGTATATTTATCGTTCTTTTCTTTGGGCTTTGAGCTCTCTGCAGAGCAACTATGTGCATAACCGTTAACCCCATACCATAGTTGTCGCTTTCATCAAATTGGGTCGTAGAAAAAAAAATTAATTGAAACAACAATTGGTGGTATATTTGCTTGAGACTCACCCACCACACCTTCATACGATGTGGTATTTTTTTTTAATTTTTTTTTTTTTTTTTTATATGATGTGGACACGCTACATAGGACTGATTATACAAGATGGACCATATATATATCTGTAAATCAGTCAATAGGGTATGTTGACTTGGGTTGCAAATTTTATGATCTCTTGACCACACCTGCAAAGCAGATTAATAAAACTTTGATGACCTGTGGTTGATTTCTACATAAAAACTGGCATATCATCCTGGGAATAATTTGTCTGGTGCTAGATATACTGTACGCAGAATCATACGGTATGGCAAAGAATGTGTGTAGCAGATTTAGTATATATAAGCAGAGAACCAGGCTTTAAAAATGGTCAGTATTTTAGGGGAAAAAATGAATCCAGGGTAAACCTGAAAATTTGCGATGCGAAATGTAAATGCCGGAAGTATTTCTCTGTAATCCAACAGAAAGGACTTCAATTTGATAGTGAGCAATACAGCCGGCTGGCTGGCAACCTGCAAAAGGAGATCCATACCTTCTTCAATCTTCAACATGCATTCATTTTAACCAATGATTTCAAACTAGCAGGTTGAAAGATACCTGTTTCCAATAGTTCCAAAGACATTCCAAATAATACTCCAGTCCACTCGAGTAGAGATTAAGCAGCAAACTGAAGTACTCTATTCAGTAGCTTCTGTACTTAAGTAAGTACCACATGGTCTGGTCTAATATAGTATGTAGTTAAAGGAGAGGCAGTCCCAACTGTCATCGGTGTGTTGTGTTAATAAAGTATAATAAAGATGCTTGCAATGAATAACCCCCTCAAAGACAGGTGAGAAAAGTGGATACCGTCTGAGGGATTTATATATTTTTATATATATTTATATATATTTGTATAAATATATGCTGTATGGAACAAGTTTGTTGGTGGTGTCACATATAGAATGTCTTGGTATCTATCCTTCTGTCAAGGTTTTGAAACCATGGAGTTTACACACTGTAAGGAGATTTTCCCAAATTCTCATCATATCAAATTTGGTATATAAATTAAACCTACAATCTTGGTCACAATTTTGAAGAGAAAATTGTCATCAAATCTTTCTGAATCTTGTTTAACATCAATATCCCAGGAATGCACACATGTATTTCTGTCAATGCCTTGTTCATCATCATTAATGAACTTGGCCTCCTCAACAGGTCCGTCACGACATAAATCGGTCTGGTCCCCTGTCCCCCCCTTCCCACGTCTCCTTGGATGAGAGCAATTTCATTCCAGACATGCACACTAGAGTGTTGCCTTGCCAAAATAAAGATTTCTTTCCCCAATAACCTTGAACGATAGTGTATTTGAGATTATTTGACAGCAAGAAAGCTTTTTGCATACGTAACTGCACAGGAGTCATGTCGCAAAGCGTTGAAATATCCTAATGAAATGAGATGAGTATTGTGTTCAGTCGATTTCTCAGATTGTCAAAAGTTACCATCGGAGCAAATTTTATCATCATTTTATATCATATTGTGTGCGAGCAATTTGATAAATTTCAGCCAATTTAATAACAAATCCATTTGGAGTGACTTTAATTTTACTCGCTCGAATGAGGAAGAAGATCGAATATAGTACTGTACGGTATTGTGTAGAAATGTTTGTGAAAAGCTCTCGAGACAATCAGTAGCCTCGTTTCTAAAGAGAAATTTCTAGAAATTAAAATATAATGTCATTGTGACCAGAAGGTGAATTGTAACTTTGAAGCTAAATTCAAAAGTCTGTTTTAAGAATTTGGACAATATGTATGAAATGGGAGAGAATTAGGTTTGAAAGAAGAAATTGGGAAAATTTAATTTCTTTACATGAGAGTGCATGTTGCATTGAATTAAATGACGCAATGTTACGGCATGCTACGCAACACTTAAAGGGGAAGATGCAAGATACTGTAAGTCTGAAAAGGTAATTTTTTTTTTTACCTTACCTAGTCCTGCCAAAAACTGCCCGAAGAATGTGGAAATTGAGTCTCTCCAATTTTTAAAGGTTTGAATGTGGGAACATGGGACATCAAATTTGTCGGCCACAGAAACTTTCTGTATCGGACTGTACTGTCAACAATGTACTGTACAGTTTGCATGCTAGAACTCTACAGTACAGTAGGGGCAGCAAAATTGATTGTATAACCATGTAGAAAGAAGAATGAGGGGGGTATTCAATATGTGGAACTATCATAACGAATGCAAAGTTACAAATATAACTGAAACAAACAGAACTGTAATGATCAAGATCAGTTGCTTGCAGATCCGCGCTGAATCAGGCCAGAGTTGGACGTATTGGGTGGAGGCATTGGGCGGACATATTGGGTGGATGTATTGGGTGGATGCATTGTGGGTGGACGTATTGGGTGGTTGATTGGGTGGATACAGAGGTGGGTGTATGTATTTTCAGACCTTTTTGGAAAGGGGGGGACCAGAGATAATTCATAAACTTGTTTATTTGAACGATTCTCATTATAGAGCAACCCACCTGTTAGATCTATTCTTTTCTTCGTTTGGTTTTGTTTGCATTTGTTTGTATGGCAGTATGCTCTGGTAAAGCATTTATTGTGTACAGAATTAAAAGTTATGGTACTCATTGCTTCAAGTGACGTCTTTCCAAGTATTCGGACAGGAACTCTCCAGGGGGAACTACAGTGACTCTTGGTTGTTTTTCTGTTTTGAAGATTGAAAATATGTATATTATCCCATATCTATTGGAAGTAGGAAATGTGGTGGATGAATTCAGTCTTATTAATCCCGGATCAAAACTGCAGCCAAGATTTTTGTCATTTTTCAGTCGATTCTTAGTAATCTGCTTTAAACAACATCGCACTCCAGGAGGGTGACGACATATATGTTTTTCAGTGAAAAACATGTGTTCTTCACTAACGGCCCAACAAATGTTTGTATTATAGTCATGTCATACCTCCCCATGTGTAGTTATAAAAACAAAGCCTTCTAGTCGCAACGCACGCGTTAGAAGCCTGTCCATGGACAATATTTCCTTATAGAACACATGATGTGCCCATTAATGTTCAACATTTTGCTCCCATGATAAACATCTTGTTTCTGGGGAATAATTTATGATCTGGTACTGCATCGCAAAATGCCTTACAGTTATGTGGTCAAATTGCTGTACTGTACAAGTCCATATCGGTCTTTGCACACAGGAACCATAGTAGTTAAAACTCATAGTATCTGAGACAAAGTTCAAAACCTTCAAAACTGCCATGTCGCAAAATTTGAGCTCTAGTTTATTCCTGGTTTAGGATTTCCAAAACTGCGATTGCTAAAGCATAGTTCTCTAGCTGTTGTAATCACCAATTCCATTCTTGTATGTACGTTGTTTAGGATGGACTGCACTACACTATAATGGCTCATTAACCAAGCACTGTATAAATAAAGAAAAGTATGGATCGATGGTATGTTTGTTAATAATCAAAGAATCATGAATGGTAAATACCCTAAGGTATGTCAACTATATTAACATTTTTCATCCCTTTCGATCGATCCTAATTTCCTGAAAACTTCTTTTTCAATGAACTTGTCCCCAGAGGCTGGCATTGTCCAAACCTGACTGTTTGATGAATTCATTTTGGAAATTATATTACTGCCAATTTCTGGGCACCCACAGGCCAGAACACATACAGTACTGTAAACTACATTTATACGTATGTCGTTACAATGGAGGCTCTTACAGAGCTTGCCTGATAGGTGGTTGAGGAGGTGGGTAATTCGGGCACAACTGTGCAGGAGTAACTTCTCCTGCCCCTTCTTCCCAGCATAGATACATAATGGGGAGGGAGGAGGAGGGGGAGGGAGAGGGGGGAAAGTAGCTCTAACCATGACTTTGATAGTAGTCACATTGTGTTCAGAGTCAACAGTATCCAGTGTTAACATTCTACCTCGAAAAATATGTAAAGCAAAAAAAAAAAATTTAGAAAAATTAAATTAAAATGTTAAAAGGTTGCTGATCCTACTGCAGTACAATGACTATCACATTACAGGTTTCATGGTTTCTAAACTGTCTGAAAAAGTTGAGGAAAAAGTAGGGAAGAGGAAAGAACCTCTTTTTATATCAGTCTTGAAAGTCCTAGAATTTTGAAGTTTTTTAGTCCCGAAAAAGTGAGGGAAAATTACTCGGAACACGTCTTCTTATTATGCAATTTTGATATTACTCCCAATCAATAGTCATAAGCCAAATTGGCCCGTTGACCTCCGCGAAGATTATAAACAATCTTAGGTTTGTAACCTTTTATAATGTTAATCCCGTGCCTGCCATCTTCGAGTAGCTGGGCTGCAGAACGGCCGGACCAATTGGTTAAATTGTCAATCCATCGTAAATGCGGTCGGCCTGGCTTGCGTTTGTAACCACAGGGTAGCCCACAGAGTACAGCACATGTAAGGCTGATAACTACCTACGTTTATTTACACCAGCAACGGGGTGTTTAAGACATGTACGCTAAACTGTTTAAGATTTCTGCATATAATAATATATAATTTATTGGTCTTGAAATAAGCTTGAATTTCATTTATTTAAGAGTCTTCTATGTGGGAACCATGAGATGTAGCAAAATGACAGCCCTCGGGCAAGTGTTTTAAATAAGGATAAATCTCCCAAATGGATCAAGGATTCACTCGGCCGTGTTTCGGGAAGTCGTTCATCCCTGTGATCTTTATCATGTGTACATGAATTAACCATGATAGTTGGGTCTGTGCCTCCGACAACCATCTTTAATATGTCATCAGCCCCACAGTGACTCCTGGCTCTTGATGAAGAATATTTTCTTACAGAAAAACTCTCAGTTGAATTGTGATATGGCTGCATTAACCTTATGATTATTTTGGAGACTGCATGTGGAGAAGAGAGGCTGACAACCCAGGCACCTCACTCGTGAACTCTATTCCTTTAAAATTGACAGCAAGACATTCCCGCCCCCTCCCCCCCCCCCAAGAAGAGTTCACAGTCATGTCAATGTCTGTCTGGCTCTCTGTCTGGTTTAAGCAAATTCCCAAAAAAAAGAGGGAAAAAAATATAACATTTTAGTATCGTTCACTTATTATACATGTGGCTTTTTGTCTTCAACATTTTACAAATTATCTTATATTTCTCCAGCTTCTCAAAAAATAAATTTTCCAATTGTGGTGTTTTTAATCTCTCCACAGATTTGGACGGTACAAGACATTCTTCATCACCTTATCCATTCTCGGCGTTTCCAGCCTGTTGAATGCTTTTGCGCCTAACTACTGGTCCTACCTCATATGCAGATTTTGGGTTGCTATCGGCAACATGGGAACTTTTGAACTTGCCTTTGTCATAGGTTTGTTGTATGATCAGATGTCAACATCTTGTGGGCTTTTCCTATCAAGAAGTGGCATTCCTTCTCGCCTTATGAGATCTATTTCCGCTCTCAGCATGTTACAACAGAGGTCTATAACTGGTCCATCAAGTTATTATCATTACATAAAGCAGACATTTTGTGACATAGATCATGTACATATGTTATTATGAGGGTAAAGATACACACACACATACAGAGGATGTGCAGAAACAAACAAAGTTCTGTGACGAAATAGCCAAGAAGATTATATAATGTTCTATATTTGAAAGGGCATAATTACCTGTAATTATGCTATACTCTAGGGCAAAAATGAGAGCATCCATCTTTTAAATCCCACATGTTTAATAACAAATCTCTCAATCTTTTGATCACAAATTGACACATGTTTTAACATCGAGTATTAAAGTTGTGATATATATATATATACACTTCATTGTTTGACCCTTTGTTTCCAACTAGTCCCTTGTATTTGTAATTCTTTTACTCTCTGTTTTCTAAATATACTCCCTGTATTTCATCTCTTTAAATAGTACAGCTGACACTACAAAAAGATGTGTAGATCGTAAAAAAAAAATAGCAAAATTGTTGTCAAGTGGAAAACGATGTATATAGAGTACCTCAGAAACTGAAAGAAATTTATCCAAAGCTGCATACATTAAAGAAGCTTCTATAACTTATACCTTGACTTGCATGAAAGCTAACATATAAAACCACAACAAGAAACCTTTGATTCCTGAAAAAGAAACTTATGATTCCTGAAGAAGAAACTAATGATTCCTGACGATAGAACATGTTTTTTCTGACTTGTTGATATATATATGTCCACATGTTGTGATGGAAGGGGTGTGTATGTTTGTGGAGAGGAAGTGAGGATGGGGGTTGTTGGGGGGGGGGGAGGAATTTAGCTAGTGGTGGTTGCATGAAATCCAATTGATGAATAGCTAGTTCACTTCAAAAGTAATTACTGGTAATAAATAGTTACTGTATGACATTATCTGGGACAGTGTTTACACAAGTAAGTGCTTTGTGTGTGTATGTACGTGTGTGTCAGGTTGTTTTCTGTGCATGGTTTGAACAGACCTAAATGTCAGATTAATTAGCATACATTGTCTCTAAAACTATCATTTCTAAAGTTTACTGTTTACTTGTGATATTTGTTGTTTGTTGTACAAGATAGTGTTCACATAAGTCTGTTGAATAGACTGTTTAAGGTGTACAACATTTTAACGCTAGATGCAACATTGTTTTATACTGGGACAGTGACTCTAATGACTACAGTACGTGTTATGAAAGCATCAGTATGGATCGTTACCATGGCAATGCGGAACAAAAGTGTCACGATCACAGTTGTTTCCCATTTAGACTACAAACCTTCATATATAAGAATCGTGGCTGTTTTGTTCACTTTTCACATGTATATATTAGTTGTTTACGCCCTGTCAGGGGGGGGGGGCATTGTGATATCTATCCTGTCAGTAAGGTGACCCAGTTTTTAACTACATCTAATCCTCTGGCCATTTCCTGGCAGAACAGCTGTTTGTTTACGCTGTTAGATCCAACCAGAGGGAGTAATTGATTTTTGGTCGTCCTCTCTTCTTGTTAATCATCCGAAAAAGGTTCAGCCAAAAACTCTTTTTTTTTTACTTGTTAACTGGCGTTCCCTGCAGTCAATGAAAACAGCTTTTTTTTCTTTAGTTTCTAAATTGCTATCTGAGCATTTTGATACCAAATTTAAAGGAGTATGTTAGATTTGGAAACAAACAGCAGTGCAGAAAATATTAATATTCTTTAGCCTATACAGGAGAAGCATCTTCTTGAGTATGGTCGGAAAAGAAAAAATTATCTTCTGAAAATACTAAGTTTTCAGGTATTGCCCAAACTACAAAAGGACAACGAATATCTTAAATATCTCGTAGATATTTCCACAAAACTTAGAAA